>CM032878.1:5447500-5517500 GCA_019176425.1 Megalops atlanticus
ACCCCCCAAAACCCAGAGAGCCCCAGGGATGGCTTCGTTTGGAGGAACACTGAAGGCGGAAGATGGGGAGGCAGGGGATGATGGCCTAGGTGTTGGCCGCAGAGAAGGTGTTGACTCACTGTCTTTAGGTCCTCGTTAAAGTGGGCAGAGTCCCTGGGGGGCTCGTCCGGCATCCTCCTGCTGAAACAGATCCCCTGTAATTCCCAGCTTTCTGTGAGGAACTGTCTGGAAGATGATTTCATCATCTCCTGAAACACCTGGAGAGGACTGAAAAAAAAACAGAGACCCCTGTTTGCAGTTAGAAACGGAGGGTACGGTGCTACTCACGGGGGCTGTGCTAATCCACAGCTCCTGTGATCCCAGCTCAACACCCGAGCAGGCCTCGAAAACCAGACTCCCTCCAGCAACTCGGACGCGTGCGTCACGGATCCGCGGGTGCGGATTTCACAGCGCGCTCGCTCGCGAGTCTTACCGGCATCCGCCGGCCCGCAAGGTAGACAGCCGGCCCTCGGACTCGCAATCTGACAGAGCTAATCCCTCCACACGGCAACGTATTCCAAAAATTCCTGCCTCTGCCGGATGTGTCATGCCTCTCCTCCTGTCTGTTGCCTTTCGCACGGACTCAATCCCGAGGCCATGAATGCGGAGAGGACGGATGAATGTCTCCTTGTGACATTCGGGATAATTACTCTGAACCTGGGAGGAACCTCTCTTGCTCACACATTGCTGTCAGTGTCACGCCTCTTAAATCCCCTAAGTGGACTAATGGGTGTAAATGAAGCACTGCTGAGCAAAACAGATGTGGTACTGAAGAACTGAAAACAACACGAGAGCATCTTATTAAAAAGTTCAGGAGGAGACATTTGAGAAATGCATTATTTTTAGGATGTGAATGCATTATTTGCTGAAATCATTGATAAATTGGTCATTTCAGAGGGATGCACTGTGAATGACGATACGTGAACTGAGAAAGCGGATTGAAGTTCCCATCTACACATTATTTTGTCATTGAATATTGTAAGGTTGGCAGCCAGGACAGGATTTACCACTCTATTCAGCAGAAAAACACATTAGTATCACCTTCAGATGTGGCCTCAGCTATTGTTTTGTACTAATATCATCTTTGTAGAGGGAAGGTGAGACAAGAGGCATCATTGCGTCCATCTTTCTGATTGGAGGTTTGGTCCACAGTTGCGCCTGCTTGCATGACATCACCCAAAATCCTTTAGCTCTTATTGTTATTATTATTAATATTTCTATTATTAATATTTCTATTATTAGTAGTAGTAGCAATAGCAGTAGTAGAAGTATTAGTATTATAATTATCTTATTCAAACATAATTAGATCCGAACATAATCAAATGCTTATTCTGAAGAAAACAAAAAGCATTGAGAAAGTGTTTTTAAAAAGACAGATATATTTATTTATTCTCTAGCAACATTAGTGATACGGAAAACGGGAATCTCACGTTTTGGACAGATCAAAGACAAGGCATTTTCTGATCAGCTCCTGTGGTCCCGGGTCAGGTCGTGCGTGAATAACCGCGTGTGAGTCGTGTGAGTCAGCTGCGTTTGAGATAGCAGCTCTCTCATCGTTCAGTTTACCCGCACACGTGTGCGTGAGCCCGTGTTTGTCACTGCGCCGTTGTTGCCCTGGTAGCGGCCGCGGAGCACGCACGCTCTCTCTTTCATGGATTTCCGTGTCGGCGAGGGCAATTCCCCGGACCATCCGGGACCCATCTCCTCCGAATCCTTTGATCAATAAGTCGCTCGCAGGAAAGCAGGCACGAACGGCCCAAAACGCCTCCATCCGGCTCTCGCAGCCGCAGAAACATCGCACTCCGTTCCCATTTAAGCGCTGCGTTTGTTTATGTTGCAAGGCATGACTCAAACCAACACAGAGGAAAAATGTGGTCGAAATGCTTGGGTTTACGAGGTGGTAATAGATATTTAGAAGATCTGTTCTACGTTAATGTGCGATGTTAACTTTTTGGTTTATCCTATGCAAATAATTACAAGGAAAGGAAAAAAATGAGGCTTGGCAATGGTCGCCTTGAACTAACAAACCAGCTCCACAACCAACACCTTTAATGATGTGTTAATGGATGCCCATGGCTGTTTCATGGAAAACTGTTTTTAAAAAGAAAAAAGTTCTTTAAAGATAAAAGCACAGTACTGTGAATTTTATATATATATATATATATAAATATATATATATATATATATATATGAAGCACTGCTATTTCAAACAGCAGTGCGATGAAAAACTGTGCAGTAACAATTCACATGGAACGTTTCCCTTGATTGGTTCAGATCAGGGCAATGAACAAGTCAGAGGCCTGGGGCTGCAGTGAAGTTTAGCAGTATTTGTGTCATCGTGCAGAAAGCTGATAACTTACCATAACTGCACTGAGCAGGCAGTCCGATCCAGCTCTTTTGGAGCCAAATTGAAGTGCGACACCAAAACCTGCCCCAGATCTGCCTGGGTCACAGGTGGATGTAGGCGGGGACTTTTACATGCAAGAAGTAGTCTAATCTGTGATCTAGAATGGCTGAACTGAAGGTGCGAATGGAAAGCTGTAGAAGACAGCAGAGAGAGGACAGTGGAGAGAGCGGGGGGGGTAGCTGGTCATCTGGGGTTTTGAGACATGTTGGCACTATACAGAAGGAAAGGTGTGGGGCTCAATTAATAATAAATAATAAGTTCATCTAGCGTATGAATATGTGGATTTTATTTATGAACTTCAGAGGTGCTGGAGAAAGGCAGAGGAGGCACAGGGTGTTGCAGGGGCAGGGAGCCCCCAAGGGGGGTGGGGTGGGGGGCGGGGGTGTGACGTAGGGCGATCGGGACGGCGAGGAGAGCGAGGGAGGGAGATCAGGGGTCTGGGGCGCGGGGATATCAGAAGGGACGTCTCCCGCTGTGGCCCGATCAATCCCGCCAAACAGGCCGAGGCAAACAAACACGCTCCAGACCGCACACGAATCAATTTTCCACCGGAAACCTATCCCGCAGGTAAACGCCGCTCCAGCAGGAGGCAGAGGAAATTAATCACTAAACAGGAATAATGATAAACAGAGTGAGAACAACAGCGAGTCAAGAGAGGGAAAAAAAATACACACACACACACACAGAAAACCCGAGGTCTTACATTCGCTTCAGGACAAGCAGTGGTAATGAAGCTCGGAGCCCCTGAAAATGACCCACAGCGAGTGTGATGCCGGATCAGCGTCTTTGCCCCTCACAAATTGTCTTGCTTCCCCCCGCAGCAACGGAGGACGACCCCTCGAATAAATTGCATATCAGGTCATTGGCTTCACTTCATTTTCTGGATGATTTGTCAGGAGGAAAGTCGAGTATCCTGGACCGGAGCCCATCTCCCAGGCAAAACCCTTGCTTCCTCCTCACAGTCTGATTGGCTGCCAGGCCCCGCTGTAATGGACCATTGTTGGGCGTTGAAGCCAGCCACTGGAGAGGCAAATGTGCGGCCCATATGTAGCCTACATGTTCAAATAAAGACGTGTGATGAAGGTTTTAATAGAGAGGGTCCAATTCTTAAAACACATGACAGGCTATATAGATATAGTGGGTCTAATAAACTTTAATACGCAATATTATTAGCTCATTTCTCCTGTGCAAGGCTAAATCTACTTAAATGTTTAGCATTTTTTTCTGTCCTCTCATATGTTGAGACTGAATTTTCTCAGCAGTACTAATGTTTGTTGTACTTTTCTTAGACTTGCCTATGAAGAGTATTACTAACTATATGCTTCCTGTACAGTCAGATTTTTCTGGCTGTTTTTTTTTGGAGTGATGCCATACTCCCTCATTGGCGTGGTCAACACACTCCTGAACAGGTTGTCTTAATCAGGGGAGGGGGTTTGGTATCACACTGCACCTCTCTGGTTTTAAGGAGGGGGGGGTCTTTACAAGGTGAGCACAGGTTGTAATTGCCAGGATCATTACAGAACCATCAAGTCCCCTCTTTCTGCTCCTTACTCCACAGACCCCCGGGGGGGCATGGGTCCACGCAGACACTTTGATCCTGTGAACACACCACGGCCCCCCACAGACTCCCACTTTCTCTCCTTTGCACACTTACAGACCCGTAAAATAGCAAAACATCAGCCTCATGCATAAGCCATTCATGAAGGGAGGGAAAACTTCTCACTGACCTCAGGCACAAGTTGTTGCCAGTGAAATTTCCCCCTTTTTTTGAAACTCAAGACTTGCAAATTAAAATCTGTTATAAGATCAGGAGAGTGGCCTTTGCAAGGTCCAGTGCAAACTTGAATTTTGAAGCACAGGCTGAGTTATAAATTTTACATTTGATCAATTATTCAGTTTCCGCATCTTACATTTAACATACAGATCTAAGTGGTAAACAGCCTGAACAGGAGAGTGCTACTGATGGTTCTGATGGCCCATTAAAATTCATTAAATAAACATACATGGATTATTTACTGATAATTTAGTTAGGATGTTAACATGACTGAAATTTAGAAAGATAGCTGTTACCAATACCAACCCTTATTTTGATGGTTGATTGAAGTGTTACCATTCTTGTTTTATCACGTTATACTTCACAAAGATTTTTCATTTTTAACTGCGCATAAAACTGTTTTGGCACAAGCTGACGACTTCTGTTTGAGAGTTTAAAATTAACGGTGACAAAGACAAACGATTAACAAACAGAATTTAAGATACGGCGAAATTTATTTTCCATGATAAAACTTGCGATTGGACAAATCGACAGAGCGTTTTAAATTTAGTGCAACAATACTCTCCGTTGTCTGGCGGAAGGATGTCCTGCTCGATTCCCCATTGTCTGAGACCCGCTCGCAAACCAGCGGCCAGCGCGCACACTGCAACGTGAAGAGTCTGAGCGGCCGTCACCGTGGCCCGGCGTGCTCAGGCCACGGCTGGGGTAATTACCGACACCAGTCCAATTGACTAAGAGTGGGCTTGAGTGTAATATATTATGAAAATGAGATGCACATGGATTATCATTATCTGACCGTTTACAGCCTATTAAAGACCCTTCTCTCCAAACCCGAGGAGCTCTCCATCGCCGCGCGCCAGCAGCTAATCAACGCGAGGGGACCCAGTTAATCGGGAAATGCGTCTCTCCAATCACGTTCGTTTTATGGGCCGGGGACACGAGTCTAAATTAGAACGATAAATTGGCCTTTGACACTCAGCCAAAGGTTCTCAATTCAACGCTGTCACATCAATGACGATCTCATCTGTCCAACCAAACCGGACTGACCTCCAGGAGCGGGGCTCCCCGGCTTTAGTAACAATTAAGCCCAATTAGTGGCATAGACCTTCCAGTAGGAAAATGTTGGCAGACCCATTACTTAAGAGTTTGAATAATTCAAAATGAATACGAGCAAGAGTCTACAAGCAATTACTTTTGTGCCAGTGCAGAATTACAGGTGGAGTCACGGAACGTGTCATTCTCAATGGGTAAATTAACTTAAATGCATCCTTAAGTAGATATTTGTTTTGCGTGTTTTGATAGACATTTTCACTTTAAACAGTCAATATATGATATTTTTCTTGCATGTTTCTGCATTTTGTTTTTGATGAAAAATATGTAAATGTTATATTGAAAATATTTTTTTTAAATCTTCGTATGCTTCAAAAATATTGTATTATGTTCCTAAGCCAACACTATAAATATTTCATATTCTATACAAAATTTAAGCTCTTGTTCAGTGTAGAATAAGTATAGAAATAAGGAGAATTTTCTTTGAACAGTAAATGATATAACAATACAAATGATATAACAATAATCTTAAAGGGATCAGAAATGTTTGCAAAGACAATGGCACCTCATAATTCTAGAGAATTCTAAGGAATACTAGTGAATCAACCATGCCTCTTTTGGAAATACATTCCATTATATCTTAATATTCTTTAACAATCAACATCTGAGCCACTCGTATGTGGATGTCATTTTGTATGTCTTTGGTTTGGTGTAAAACATTGTTTTAATACCCCGGCACATTTATGTATTTCATAAAAGACAGGTAAGCCCACGGGACGTGTTTTACATACAGTGAGTTGCCTTCAAGTGCCAGTTTAAAGAAAAACATTTAAAAAATGTCCTATGTACTGACAAGCTGTCCTGCTTTGTGACATATCACAAGGGCAAAGAATAAGAAACAAAGTTATAATGTTTCAAAGTTTAGACAACTTTGTAGTTATAAAGAAAAATGCATATATATATATATATATATATATATATATATATATATATATATATATATATATATATATGTGTGTGTGTGTGTGGGATACGTTAGAAAATAATCTTCATGTAAGATGTATAATTTAATTTAATTTACAGTTTGAGAAAGTGCTACTAATGAAAATTCATATTATTATTAAGCCACTATTTCAGTTATTAGTGACTTTTGTCCTTTTATTTTTACTCTCAGATATATTGAGTAACCTTGTAATAATACAAAATAATACATTCTAATCATCATTATTTATAACATATATGTAAAAACATACAGAATCCAAATTTTCTTGTATGTGAGCAACAAAGAGACAAAATGTCAGAAAAAACATAATGACACAAACATTTGGCTTCTACAAAATTCCACCAAAAATATGCCTTTTTCCAGTAAAAACAATGTCATGACATACCGAAATGTTACAATCACTGAAATTCTAATGGAATAAACCACACTGTTTGTGTAATGGACCAAAGATATTTGAGGGATGACTCACTCAAATGGAGGAGAGAGAAACTCTCACATGCTCATGCACACAATCAAGCACGTGCGCACACACACACTCACTTACACCAGAGCATCCCATCTCGGCCTCTCACGCTCCTTCCCACTCCATCTTTCTCCCTCGCATTTCAGTTCAGTGCAGCGGTGCTTTACTGGTGTTGCTTAAGCAATGTTAAACATAAGTGTAACTAAATACAGTACAGTTGCACACACATGTGTAATTACACATATATTCAACTATATATTATATGTGTGTGTATATATGTATATGTTAAACATATGTACGTGTGTGTGTTTACACGCATATGTATATACATATGCATATGTACATATATGAGTACTCTCTCCTTCTCTCTCCCTCTCTGGGGCTCTCGGTCTGTGTGAAAGTTCTAAGGAGCAGCAGCACATGGCTGGCTGGCGACTCCACTGGGTGAAATGGCCAGCAGATGGAGTCTGAATGAACTGCACTGACACTCTGACACCCATTACGCAAGTCAGGGCCTTGTGGTCCGAGCACAGACTCACATCAAACACGGAGCCCTCGGAGGATGCCCTCGCCGCACAAATACAGAGACGCGCCAGGCATCCTGCAACGACCGCATGCAGCAAACAGCTCCCGCATCCCGGGCGAAGCCCAGGGCCGGAATCACCACTGCTCCTGAGTCTACTGAGCATGTGCGGCTGACTTCCTCCTCTTACAACAGGTTCACCCCTTCCCAATGAGCCCACACACGAAACTAAGGTAGCGCTCTTCTGCGGACGCCGTGTTTGTGTTTTTATTGTACGTGAAGTTGCTTGAAACGTTAGGCCACAGTGTCATCAACAATGGTAGCAAAGAGTGTTTTTGTATTGAAGACAAAACCTCTCATACCTCGATTCGGATATCAAAGCGAAAAGGAAAATGTTAACGTACGATACACACAAAATAAACAAAACATACAAAAATCACAAATGATTGAAAAAGACAGCACACCCATCATGAGAGGGCTTTCTGAAGCATTTGCATTGCTAGCTGGAACAAATGAGTTGTAAACGGCTTTACAGCTGAGATCCCTCTGTGTTTGTCAACAGCAATGATGAAGTTCAGTTAAAAACTTAATGAGTTATGAAGGTTTGCTTTCATTCACCAGAGCTGCCTCACTGCTGGAAACAGACCTATTTTTAGCCGGAAAGTCTCTCTCTCTCCCTCTCTCTCTGGAGGCCAGATTGCCAGTCTGTGAAGAGCCTGGGTTTGCTTTGAGTTTATATGACCTCTGCTGGTACCAGTGGTGAACGACGCGAGAGAGGAGAGGTAAAAACCCAGAAGGCCTCTCTGGGTTTGAAAGCCGCCACCAGTTACACTCACAAAACCTAATTTCGGCTCAGCCATAGGGCATGCAAAGCAGCCCATAGTGGGGACAGCCCCCTCACTCTCGGTTTAAATCTGTGTTTCCGTAAGATGCGTTCCCCTAACCGCCGCCTAACTACACCATGCGCAGTCAGTGCAGCACCTGTAAGCACTACACAGCTATACGATACTAATTTTGAAAGCCCACAAGTGTGGTCGCACGCACGTGCACATCATACACACACACGCACACAGACAGCGCAGAACCTGAGAATTAAGCGCTAGACAGCTATACGATACTAACTTTAAAAACCCACAAGTGCGCTCACACACGCGTGCACATCCTACATACACACAGTCAGTGCAGAACCTGACAAGTCAGTGCTGCACAGCTGTGCGAGACTAATTTTAAAAGCACCCTCTGAATTTCCATGTTTTGACCAAATTTTTTGTTCCTCAGCAGATGAACGCCACCTGAGAGAGCGTTGCGTCTCTTTTCCTCCGGATCTCTCCCGCCTGTGTGAGCGTGACGTGCAGCCGGCGCGGCAGCGTGTCGTTTGAGCGGGGTTTGGAACCCGCGCCGCTCCCGGATCCCCGCGCGGCTTTGAGCGGCGGGGGGACGACTGGCTGCTGCGTTCCTCTCCCTCACGGCACCGCGGCCCACGACGCCGGGCCCCGCCGGCAGCTGTCAGCGCCGAGGTGCCGCTTCTCCCCCGCCGACGCTGACAGAGGCTGTCGGCGGACGCCGCGGAGAGCGAGAGGGAAAATGACACCGTGTTTATCCGCCTCTGACATCTTTCCGGCTACGGATCGGCGTGTCAGCGCCGTTTTTTTTGATACGCCCGCAGATGTGAAAGCGCTTCCCGAAACGCTCCGAGATGTATCCTTTGTAGGGTACACACAACAGGAATAATTGAACAATCGCAGGCAGGCGCGGGCCCGTCATTCTTCCTGCCGGGGTGCGAGGGGGAAGGGAGGGCATCGCCGGCGGGCGTCAGTGCAACACGGGGAGCGGCTTCAGACGAAGAGCGCAAAGAGGACCCGTGCCAATACACACAGATCAGCTTACCTGTGTCCTTTATGGCTGGAGGAACAGAGACCAGGGGCTGCTAGCACAGTATGTCACTCTCTGCTCACTAAATAAAACAGCCATGCAACATTAATGTCTTGGACAGGGTAACGGTGTTGTAATAACAAGCACGCTCATTGTTATCCTTCTTGGAGGCTAAATCAGTAGCAGCCTCATCTCTCCAATCTGGTGAATTTTCCCAGTGCTCATGTGTGGATGGAGGGAGGGGTGTGGAGGGCAGGGGGTTTGGGGTTGTGTGTGTGTGTGGGGGGGTTTGGGG
Source organism: Megalops atlanticus (assembly GCA_019176425.1). Taxonomy (NCBI): domain Eukaryota; kingdom Metazoa; phylum Chordata; class Actinopteri; order Elopiformes; family Megalopidae; genus Megalops; species Megalops atlanticus. Next base: position 5,456,927 of record CM032878.1, read on the forward strand.
GGGCATAGGGGCAGATCAAACACACTACCTGAGGAGGGTCAGCCAGTCAGCGATGCAGAAGGATCTCTCAGGACCCCAGGGTCTTCGATTGCTCCACACATCGCTCCAGCCAATAGGCCTGTCTCAGCTCCCCTGCTCCCATCATGTCAAGAGGGGTCGACCAACTTCTTGTCGGATCAATTGTTTCATTGTTTCCAGGAAAAGACAATCAAGCCTGAGCCCATATTAGGACACACACATGCACGCACGCACATGCGAATTCTGTTTTACACACACACACACACAGACGCACATGCAGATTGTTTCTCTTTTTCTCAAATGTACATATCAACCCACACAAACAACACACACAAACATCACACTGCATTAAGAGAGGAGCATGACCATAAATAAAGACCAGCAAACCATCCAGCGGGGGAAAATTTGTTTGCCGGGGCGGACGCTGGCGGTGGAAAAAACACAAACAGAGAAAGGTTACGATAACGGGCGACGCCATTCGTCTTATTTGTTGGCCACTAGCCGGTTGATTCCCCAAATGAGCGTTGAAGAATGCCGTGACATCAGCACTTTATCACCGCACGCTCACCATTATAAATCAGTTGAACTACTGACACCTGAACTTTATTCTGCGCTCGTTTTAAAGGCCACAGGCGCTGTGCAGCGCCATTAGGCCAACGCTGATCCATTGCGCACGCAATCAGGTCAGAAAGCAGGCCGCGGCGAGCGCGTGGCATGCATCACCTGAGTAATTTGCCAGGCAGGAATAATGATGAAAAACAAAAAGTGTGTAAACGAACCGAGAGCCATTACGCCGTCCGACCGCTGCTTCCTTTACATGCGGACGTGACGCTTCCGAAGAACTCTCTGAAGAGTGAGATCATTTTTGTACTTGTGTTTTTTTTTTAAAACTTGCTTGAAACACAAATTAATTTTCTGAATTGAATTCATTCAATTGCAAACCTGTTTCCTCTCCTCCAAACTGGGAACAATAGGCTACGATTGCGTTTGTCACATAAAGAGTCGTGTCAGTGCATCACAAATGAAGAAACTCCAGCATAGTTCAGACATCACATAAATCTGCGCTGCTCCATCTGTCTTATTCACAATGGGTGAATAAAATGAGATTTTTTTGGATAACTTATTGAACCTCAGCATAGCATACTCCAACATTGATTGCAAAATAATGTATTGTTCATTTTTTAGGCTGAAATAATGTTTTATTTATGTTTTGTGAAATGATGTTGTGATTATACATCATACATCATTGCCTGTCCTTGTTTTAATTTAATAGGAAAACATAATCAAGTCTTCAAAAGATTAAATATTGTTCAATGAATAAAAACCTCACCAGATTAATGTGGCATCATATTACAACTAAATGACTTTTTCCCCTGAAATGGCTTGAAAGTTTTGACTGAATCCAGGAATTGGTTGTAACATGTTGCCAGATTAGGATTAGAGGGGTTTTTTGTTTGTTTGATTGATTGATTGAATAGGATGCTACCTTTAGTCACCTTGGCAGTTTTGATTGACTACAGGGTTACCATACAGGGCAAAATCCACTGAAGACCCTACTGAACTACACGTTTGAAAGGGCAGAAACATAGGCAAACACATCTAACATTCAAGACAATAATGAAGTGGACCTCATACTGACAGCCAACTTTTTTGTTCTTTTTTCATCTTTAACAGCAAGAGCCATGAATTGGGTCACGCCTGACAAGCACCAAGCTGAGCAAGGCCCCGCAATTTTCCCAAAACTCATATAACCATTTATCATTTTGTTCTGTGAGCATATGCGTGAGTATGTCTGTGTGAGTGTGTGTGTTTGTGTATATGTGTGTGTGTGCTTGTATGTGTGTAAGAGTGTGAGTGCATGCGTGTGTTTGTGTATGTGTGTGCGTGTGCCCGTGTGTGTGTGTTGTGTGCATGTGGCTGTGTATGTGTGAGCATGTGATTGTGTATATGCGTGTATGTGTGTGAGAATGTGAGTATATGTGTGTGTGTTTTGTTCATGCTGCTGAGGGTGTGTGTGTGTTTGTTGTGTTCATGCGGCTCTGTGTGTGTGTATGGATGTGTGTGTGTGTGTGCGTGTGTGTGTGTGTGTGAGTGAGTGTGTGTGTCTCTGTGTGTGTGTGTGAGTGAGTGTGTGTGTCTCTGTGAGTGTGTGTGTGTGTGTGTGTGTGTGTGTGTGTGTGTGTGTGTGTGTGTGTGTGTGTGTGTGTGCATGCACACAGTCCGTGGTGCGCACAGGCGTGCAAGGCTTTGTCTCCAACTTTTAAGATGCATCACATCCACTCCCTTTGTGCGTCAATGACATCTTCATTCAGAGCGCCGGCGCAGAATGTAAAGAAACATCTCCTGCTCCTCTCGCCATTATGCCCCCAGACAATGGCGGGACCTCCGAGAGCTGCAGCTGGGCTGGGGCCATGAATACAACGGCCCCTCTCACGAGCTCAGCCCCGATCCCGGACTTGGGAAAACTTTGCCACGATTCAGCTGTCATTCACTGCCAAGCAAAGACACATTGAAAGAGCCTCTGCTTTGCTGAGTAGCAAATATTTCTTAGGGCCGGCGCTGGTGGATCAGAAAAGCCATTGTTCTCCGCTCCTCACTCCAATGGGCCTGCACTTTGGGACGGCTGCGAATGGGGCCGCCGCAAACAAACAATAACCCCCCTATGAATGAACAATGATGCACATGTTTATTAATTGAGATCTTTCTGCCGCGTTCTCAGTGTTCCTCACGTAAGACATTAACTGAAAAGAAAGAAAGAAAAAATGAAGAGAGAAGAGAGAGAAGAATTTAATTCACTGAGGCAACCTCATCCTTTCACTGTCTCCCTTAAAGGAATCCGGGGTGTGTGTGTGGGGGGGGGAACAGATAGGATGTTTTTGTTTTGCATGTCTTTTTTTATTATCTCAAGGGGGCTTCTATGTTGTGCACCCTTTTCGAAATAAGGGGTTTGACTTCTACTTGGTAGTTCCCTTTTTTGTTCCCCTTTTTTGATAGGGGGGCAAAAATAAAAGCAGGTCTGTTGACCGTGCAATTTTCAGGGGTGCAGTGCACATGCAAGCCCTGCCCCTGCAACTTCTCCATGGTCCTCTGAGAGGTCTCCTTCTCTAATCAAGGTTTGGTAAACTGATTACCCTGCCCAGTGGGGGGGCTGTCCTTTGTATTATTAAAAAAGGAACACCATTTATTCAGGTGTCACGCCGGATTTAGATGTTTTCAAGAGGGGGGAAAAAAACACCAGCCTGCAACATTGTTATACGCATCTACTTTCGACGCTCTGAGGAAAACCTGCACACAACGGCCCACCGTTTCGTCCAATGGAGATAAAGACCAACTTTGGTTATTCTGGAATAATTACTCAGGCGCCCGCAAATGTAGCATTGTTTGGGAACTGCGGTTGTAGGATTCAGAGTTGAGGCGTCAGCACAAACAGTAGGTGTGGGGCGACTGCATAATTAAGGAGCAGGTAGCCAGTGGTCAGGCCGCTGAGAAGAAGCTCTTCATCAACAGAGACAACCGCTGGAAATAATTAATTGTTTATTTGCTAAGCAGACAACCTCATCCACGGAAACTTGTTCTGAAGGTAGCGCTCGGGGGCCAAAATTCTAGTTGTATTTACCGAGCACTTGAACCCAAATGCACTCTAACTAGCTTGGTGTGTTGGTGCTCGGGTTGAAGACACAATGTGCAATGCAATCCTCCAGCAAATAAGTTTTGCCTCAACTTTTGGTAATTAATTTACGGCAGCACTATTCTGTAAGCAAGGCAGCATACTTACAGAATGCTTTTAGTTTATTTCAGCATGAAATAAAACAAAATTTGCTGTGTAAGTAACTAAAAAGTTAACGCTGTCTTAAATTAGTTATTGTAAATTAAGGCCGAACTGCTTGCTGGAGGACTGAATTATAACGAACGTGAATTTTTTTCACCCTAAACCTTGGGCAAGGTTCATAAGTGCAACCACAATTCTGCAGTTTTTGCACTTTCCCCCTATGTTTTTGCACTTTACTATTGATTATAATTCTTCACCACGTGAAAACAATAATCTGACAATGACATCTTTTGAGAGACCAGGCACATGTTCCTAGTGTGTTCTGTGTGAATTATTTTTCTCCAGTTTCTTAACACTTCAGGAAGGTTTTGAATTTATGGACAAAAATATAAGACCATTCGTCGTTATGAAAGGCCTTTGAAAGAAACGCTGCCAATGATTTCTCTGAAAGACCCTGGATAAAAGGAACGATTAACTTGTACCTTCCAAATATTTGATTTTTTTTTCCTGTGCTGTATTATCCCATTTAATGGGAGACTACTACTAATTCTACGCTTCTAATTCTGTGCTTTGAAGGGATGAAATCACGATTTTGGCTTTTGAGGAAAAAAACTGAATCATATCTAAAAGCACAGTTGATTGTTTCAGTGTATGTAACACGGGCAACTCAATATCCCCGATGTGTGTTTTGAGCAGGGCGGGGCGGGGTAGGGGGGGTTGGGGGTGAGTTGGGGGGCGGTGGGAAACGGCGTGTGTTTCCTGGTTTCCTGCCCCTCTCCTCCACAGATGAAAAAGTGGAGCAGCTCTCAAAGACCCTCCAGCAGCTAGCCTTTGTCAGCGCCAGGCAGGCCTGGCTGCATTGTCTCTCCGGCCCCCAACGCGGGGAAGGTCAGGCCTCTCGCCGCACACCGGAAGAGAGACCGGGGAACAATTCCCTCCTTCCCTCCGGTCCCTTCTCCTCGCCGCACAAAGACGCGCCCCCCCCACCCCCGCATTCCCATGCCTGTGGAAGTCCGGCTCTAGTGGCAACTCATCAAAGTCACTTGACTGAAGAGAAATCTCTCTTCGAGGTACCACGGGAGGCAAAACGGTCTCTCTGGGGTGGGGGGGAGGGGGGGGCTGTTAAATCCAAACACTACGGAGGGCCCTTGTTTCCCTCCTGAAGTACTTTGGAAGAGTTTTCAGAATTTTCAGATTCCTTATATATCTTTTTTCTTTACTGTTCAGTAAGAGCCAGAGGTGCACAATAGGAGAACTTTCTGCAGCAGGGAGCTTTCTGTGGTGGAGAGCTTGTGTAATGTACAGAACAGGCCTCCTCGATTAATACAACCTCAGAAAGGCTTGCCGTCTTCTTTCATAACACACAATGTCCTCTGTTGTATGTGCCATGTGTGCATAGTATGTGGTAACCGGGTTGACCCACGCTTGCCATTTCCCCTTTTCAAGCATAAAATGAAATGTCAAAACAAAAGCTAAAAAAAGCATGCACAAATGGCCAGTTACAAACTGTCTGGCTCTTCACTTCCACAGCAAGTATTACATCTGAGCAGTTGGTGGCTCCACAAACACAAACACTGACTTTTTCGTTGCAGCCGTTCAATAAACGCTCAGACACACACAAGCACGTAAACGCATATGGAAGCACGCACGCCCGCGCGCACACGCACACACACGCCCGCGCGCTCTCGACTTCCTGTGCCAACTTCAAAAGGTGCTTTGATCAGGAGTCTGGCATCCAGCTCTCGGATTCTCTCTTCAGAGGCGTATTATGTCTTTTATGGCTTTCCTTTCTTTTTGGCTTCTGCGCTTCAGATTCAGAAACCTGTGTAATGCTCTTATTTGTCTTCCCTAAGTCTGAGGTTTTGTCATATTTCAGTCTTGCAGTCACCCCCGACCGCGCAATGGTTGGCCTAACGAAAGCACGGCTCCACTGCATCGGAAAACAGGGATGTTTTCTGGCAAAGGTATCATCATATGAATCAAAAGTCAGCGCAGCTGTGCTGCGACGTATGATTCAGCGTTTAAGTGGACAGTTTTTTTTTTTCGTACGAGTCTCAGGTGTCATAAAGGCAGGTACCGTCAACGCTGCCTTATCAGATTTTCCCTGAACATCGCAAAACATCACAGTGGGACAAACTGCGCGCTGAGAATGTGCCAAACGGCAGTTCTGCTCGTCTTTTTACCGCGGAAATACACATGACAGATTGATCCTCTGAAACATCTTAGCCTTCCACTTTATTGTCCGGTAATTTCGAGACCGCGCCGCGCGGAGATAGCTGATTCTGTACAAACAGTGGCGAGGTATTATTCATGTGATAACGCGCATCACAGAAACGACTTAATCTACCCGAGGTGCCCCAAAGGTATGAATTATGGAAGCATTTATGGGCGCCTTATACATGGCCGTGTTTATACTCAATTTATAGCTGACAAAATTCAGAGCAGGAAGCGCACAATGAAACCTTAAAAGCTGTGTTTTTTATTGCGCCGCCGCAGCGCAGCGCAGTTACAGTAGTCGCACAAACGACTCCCCACGGGCCTGACTGCGCAGGCATCCCTGCATTTTTAATTTTTAAAACATTTTTTTTCTCAAAAGCACTCAGCCTTTCTGGAGGGCCACTGTTATGAAGGTGATAAATTACTCTAATAAAATAACCCCCTTCCCCCAACAAAACTCGAGAATAAAACCGTTTCTGGTGAAAAGACCAGGCGCAGCCCCTAGAGATCTGGTAAGACGTAATGATCTCGCGAGTGGGGGATTTATTTATTTTCGGATTAACTTTTCTTTTGTTGCGCTGGCTATATCCGCGGAAAATATAACCACGTGTTTTTGTCAGTAATGGATACAGGACTACTTTGTCACCCTTTAATTTGATGTCATTTTCCCATCAACTGACCCTGTGACCTTTCAATTATATTAATTTAATGCATCTCAAGAGAAAAAAAGATTATAGATGAGAAACTCAAATAGCAATTATTTACCAAGCGCCCTTCACCACAATGTTCCTGCTCAACAGCTACTTAAATGCTAAGACACGTTGCATGCATGCACATATATAACGAGAATGAAGCCATTCAATTTTCACAATCTTTTTCCAGCTTCAGTTTTGTCCTGGATAATGTCGAGTTGACTCTGTGATTCCTCCCAAACAGGAAATTCCTTGGCAGCTGGCGCGAGAAGGCTCCTGCAAAATTAACAGGATTTCCACCTTTGTTTTTCGTTCTAGGTTCTCATGGAGGAGCCATGTTCCTTTCCAGCCAATTCCACATACCTCTGTTGACCACCAGGGGCACCACAGGGATTTTTTTCTGCCCAGCACTTGGAGGGCTGTGCCACTAAAATACCAAGTACACAAGTGGGCCCTGGATTTACTGAAACCCAGGGAAAATGAGAGGCCCAAAAAGGATAACATTCCTACAGAGGAGCATTTTCATATGACAAAAGCTGACTTTTCAGTACACCAGGACAAAAGCCCAGAGCACTCTCTCAGGGACATCGGCCAAGACAAGAGCCAGCAAATCATTACGTTATTGTCATTTAACAGATCCTCTTTTGCAGAGTGACTTCAATAGGTAACAATGTTATCCATTTATACAGCTGGATATTTAGTGAAGAAATTCTCAGTTAAGTGTCTTGCCCAAGGGTACAACAGCAGCAGGATTTGAACCAACAACATTGTGGGTGTGAGTCCTGCACCTTACCTCTACACCACACTGCTGCCCTAATCAGGCCTTCTTTGATGGAAGACAGATCACACATCTTGTTGTGCCGGCCTTAGAATGCTCATGCTCTGGACAGTGGGACACTGAGCTACACTACATCATAAGGATGCCCACCTGACATTGTGCCAACCTGACCGCAGGAGTTACCCTTTAACTGCACGCAGTAAGTTAGGCCAGAGCCCCCTGCTGTGCTTCCTAGCAAACCGCAGCGCTGAAACAGATTCACCCTGACTGCTCAGCGAAGGTGGGTTGCACTCATTTCCAGGGTTGGGATGAGCCTGACACAAGCCAGTCAAGTGAAACATGACACAGCTGCACGAGGGGGAGGAGCATATCGCAGGATGTGGCCAGTCAGCTTCTCTCCCTGAGAAGATCGACTCTGGGATAGGCTCGCTGCATGTGATGCGTGTCCACGCATGCACTGTGGTGGTGGTGATGTCACAATGACCTTTGTGAAAAGCCTTCACAAGCAGTTAGTCCTGACCACCTTTCATTTGCTGATTTGGCTGCTGTTCCAGGTGTGACAAAACTCCAGATCCAGTTCATGATCTGCTGTTACACAAAGAAAATCCAACAGTTTTTTTGTGCTTTTGAAGACTAATGCTTTCTTTTTTTCCCCCTCTTCTTAGTCATCAAGGCGGTCTCATAACCTGATGCCTGCATTAGCCGGGGTGACCCCCGCGACGGGTGCTGGGTTAAGAATGGCTGTTTGTCAGGAAATCGACATCATTTTAACACGCATTCCTCCCGCAGATGTTCGGAGACCTGCTCGGCGTCTCAGGGCTGCAGTGAAAGGCAGAGGTGGTCGTATTTCTCTCTCAGCTGACTGTGTGAATTTGATGTGAGGGCCCGCAGGGAGGTCTGATCCGATTCTCTCAAGACTTGTTTGCAGCCTCCGGGAGGATATCCACTCTGTCATCAAGGAGACGTTATGTGATACAAAAGAGGTGTCCTTCACGGGCTGCGGTCGTTCTCTCTCTCTCTCTCCGCTACACTGTCCCCATCCCTTGTCATCGTTTTGAAACGCGTTTGTTCGAGAAAGGTCATGAGTACCACATCTGCAATTGAGTAATATGAGCTCCCAACTTTGAGCCCAATAAAAGTGCAAACACGCTGGCAGAGACGGGGTGGGAAAGGGATGTGTCAATGACTTCACATCTCCATCTTTCAATCCCCCCCCCCACTTCCAACAGGGAATATCAGCCCTGCGAAATTTCACAATTCAGCTTAACGATAGGTCTGCAGCGGGAGACAGGCCATCCTGGTCCAGCATCCCAAAGCTTTACTGTGAGGTAACTGCTGTCAGTTTAACAGGCGTCCGTTACACAATTTTGCATTTTACAGGAGCCTGAGTCCCCAAGACAGGGATTTAATAGTTTACCACTGTCATGAAATATGATGATGTCTGTGTTTTATGAATAAATTAATAAGTATCAGGTCATAGACCGCTGCGGATGAAAGGTGCAGAGGGAAGAACTCTCATGTCCGCTGAAGGGCTGGATAGAAGTGTGTGGTTTAAGTTGTTTCAGATGGGGTTTTGTTGTGTCACACCAGAACGCCAAACATCAGTGTTATAGCAGGAAATAGTCTATTCTATAAAATTAGTTCTTTGTACTCTGGGAGGAATATTTTAAAGGTGCCTTCAACTATTGCATGAGAGTGTTGTTAATTAAAAAGTGTGTGTGTGTGTATATATATGTGTGTGTGTGTGTGTGTGTTGGAGAGAGAAATAAACAAGGAGGGGGAAAAGAAGTGCAGAGAGGGAGAGAGAGATAATTGCATCAGATCAAGCATAACAAAACATTTCAAAGCAAACAGTAAAAAAGTAGAAATTTACAAAGCAGACATACAGCTCACATTTTAAGACATAAATCTAATTTTCCCCCATAGCAGTAAATACGGATATCATTTTAAAAAAGCAAAACCAAAATGGAAAAAAAAAATTGAGACAGTTGTCAAATCAAAAATGTCACCTACCGCATAGCCTAGATTTACCCCTCAAGCACTGTCAAACTCCCAAACAACACAAACATAACAAAATATGCATTCTATGAGCATCAAACGTGCCAACTAAAGCTCACATAAGACTGCTCTGACAGCACACAGCTCTTCCTTACCTGACCCTCTGTGCCCCAGCACGGTTTTTAAGGTAACAGTGTGGTGTTAAAATTGAGATAATACACCTGCCACTTTCCAGAGAGAAACCTTACACAATCAACAGGTATAATTGGCTATCAGCAGCAGACCTGAAACTAATCTACTGATGGCCACTGCGAATGCAATTTTACAGCTACATATGGCATGCGGCTTCTCTCCTTACACTAACGACCATACCAGGGCAAGGATTGGGCGAAACACCCCCATGTGACACGCGGGAGCCAATTAGAGGCATGTGCAGCTTGTGTGCATAGAGAAAAACAAATGAGCTTTTTTCACTTACATATGGCGTGCTGCATTTCTCTTCACACTAATCGCCACACACCAGGGGATGACAGGAGCAAACACCTCACGTGACACATAGGAGCCAATCACAGACTCATGTGCGCTGTGTGCAAAGGGAAAATTAAATAAGATATGAAAAAAATTCACCTTAAGAGGTGATTGAATTTTGAACAAAAATTCATTATATCCTGTCATATATTTAGTTTATTGTTCCATCACATACGTCTATCAGTTACAGTACTGTAAATCCTGGGAGTAAAGCACTGCTGTGCACGCAGACACACAAACTTATAAGCATAATTACTTGAACATGCATCAGATTTATGTCTCAATTTATTTCTGAGATCCTTGACCACAGTACATATGCAGATATTTTCATCTTCATATCTCCAAATAAATAATTTCAAATTGATTTGCACATTTGCACCGGCAGTTATTTCTACCATTGTAGCTGATCAGTGAACAATATATGTAATAGGTGAATTTTCAACTGTAACTTTTCATATGCTACTTGCATTATATATAGCATCTGTTACGCAGTGCACCTGTATATGAATCAATCTGAATTGACCTGACAGAGAGAGAGAGAAGAAAGAGAGGAGGAGGAGGAGGTTTGTGTGTGTGTGTGTGTGTGTGTGTGTGTGCGTGCGTGCATGTGAGGGTATCTCTGTCTTCCATTTGTTGGATACGGAGAATTGCACCAGCCCTGGGGATCACACAACCCCCTGACTGAGGGGTGACAGAAGTGTATTGACAGCAGGGAGGCAGACGGGTTGGGGGAAAATTATGATAACAAGTCCGACCGGTATAATGGGAGGTATCTGTCATCTCAAAGCTCCCCCGTGCCATCTGAGCAGCCTCATTTGAGGATGCGCTCGCGGGGGACTCCTGTCCCCCGCTGCCCTGACATATGCGATGGCCCAGACAGGCCCGATGGCGCGCATCATCGGCAGGGCGCCGGACGGACTGCGGTGATTTGTCCGTCGTGAATACGCACGGGGGCACAAGCCGTCGCGCACCCCTTCCTTTTCACTGCATTTCCTGTCCGTGAAATAAAAGACAAAACACGAAGACAAGGGAATAAGAATGGTGATTTTTCTGCGCCGTTCTGCGTGCATGGGAAGAAAGGCAAGGAGAGTCAAAAGTTACATCTCGTTGTTTTACACATTTGCAGGGTTTTCTGTCAACAAAGGAAAAGCAAGTTTGACAACCGGACAAGTGAGAAGTATCAATCAAGCACTGCAGTTCGCCACTGAGTGGGAAAGTGTTTTTCCTGAAAACCAGCAATCTTTCCTTAAACTGTTATGACATTCTCCATGATAATCCCCTTACTGCTAAACATTGGGTTAGAGTTTAATTTCAGTTTCCTGCGAGCCACAAGTTTAGATTGTTCATGCAGCTTTCTGAAAGCTATTGCTGGCCTTCCCAGGCTGTTTATAGTCTGGGTATTTTAGTAAACCAACCAGAGCGTCTCAACTTTGGAAGACATGTCTTCCTGTCATACATCTGTCATTATCCGGTCATTCCAGCTTTTAATTTTCTTTTTGCGCTCAGATAATCTTTGGGAATCTTCTCCAAGCACACACGCCTGTGGGGTTCCTGAAAAAACCAGACCCCGTGCACGCAAATGGAGTGACAGAGAGGAAACATGAGCTAGCTCTGCATTGATGGGCAGCAGCTAGGCACAGTCCTGAGGAGTAAGGCTTGTAATCCAAAGGTTGCCGTTTCGATTGCCAGGTGCCCCACTGCTGTTGTACCCTTTGGTAAGGTAGTTAACCTGAATTGCCTCTGTAAATATCCAGCCGTATAAACGGATAACATTAACAAATTGTAAGCTATGCAAGTCACTCTGGATAAGATCATACACTAAGCAAATGTAATATAACGGGTTACTAACAAAGACGTAAACAAGAGAGCGTGTAGTCAGATCGAAATGTAAATCTTGATATTTTGCCTACACGTGTCAGGCCCCGAAGTATCTCATTATTTTTCGAGGACGCCACGCGAGCGGGCGAGATGTCTGGCCCAGGTGACCGCGCATCAGACAGGGAGGTGTGCAGGAGAGGCCCCGGCAAGAAGGCCGCCATCACCATGACTGACAGGCAAAGCAGGTGATTATCGGGCAGACCACAGACAACAAATGCCCAGGCCTTCAGACTGTAATAGGCTGGCCCTTGCTCCTGCCAACATGCTCCTGCTAGGCCCATACAAATCAAACACATATTTAGAGCGGGGTAAAAATAACTCCAAGAATGTCATTCTGCGGCTATCAAGAATGACTCAGGAAGTGGAGGCCATTTTTTTTTTCTGTCAGCTTTCACGACAGGCAGCAACACGCTGGTTAGGCCCAGCACACTGCACAGGCAATTGTTTGTAAACTGTCATGTTTGTCCAATTATTAGATTCATAAGAATTATTTACTTAATTATCATTACTGCTGCCAGTGTTTTACACAGAAATGATTTGCCTTGCAGACGGCCTTATTCAGAGCAACTTACATCATCCATTTATACAGCTGGATTTTATTTTATTTTTTATGTTATTTCCTTTGATGTTGTGGACAGCAGTAAGAAGAGCCGTCACTCACAAGACAGCTAATTGGGATCTGCATAAATGAATAACCTGTCAGCACTAACGTGAGTTAGTATGTAAGAATGTTAATACCATAAAGATCAGTTAAGGATTGAGGAGCATCATTGCCTAAATGTACCATTAGGCAAGGATGTGTATACAAGCAAGCCGAGAAACAAGCTAAGAAGTATTATAAACTGTACAAGCTTATATACAGTATAAGCTGTAAATTCCGGATGGTATTGCAACTGTCAGAACTGGATTTTTTCAGTTCATATACAGGTACAGTGGACCCACAGCATAAATCTACAGAACTGCAGGTTCATATCCTGTGTGAGGCACTGCTGTTGCAGACTTAAGCATAGTTTTGAATCTGAATCGCCTCATTAAACACCCAGCTGCACAAATGCATGTGCAACTGCAAGTTGCCCCGTAAAGCCTGCTAAATAAAAACTAATAATTGCCACTTTTATAAAGCTTTCTGAAAAATTGCACCAGGCTAAATACAGTTCGCTGTTCAAACTTGGCACCATATTGATTGACAAAAGGTCAAAATGTAAGTTTGCAATGATTTATGGGAAGGTTCCACAATCACTGCATTTTTGATAAGCATTTTTGTTATAACACTGCAGAAGAAAAGGAAAAAATAACTTTGAAAAAGCACTTTTCCAATAATCTAACGGGAATCATGTCAATATTTTAGACATCTGTTTCTCAGCTTACAGAAACATTCAAAATACTGCATTTTTTTCATGTAGCATCGTTTTATCGTACCTGCACGACAGTTCCATACTTCTGCGCAAAACCCCTTTACGCTTCTGAAAACGAAGCCTTTGCAAAACAACGTTAATGCACTGTACAGTATCGGCGATACTGTAGGCCTACGCTGTTATCGCACGTTAAGGAGAATGCGGACGAGAGCGACTTTCCTTGTTTTTCAACCTAATTTCCCTCCTATTGACGGGAGAAAAAGACTAATCTAATTCTCGGGGGGAGACTGCGTGGCACGTAATCTGAAACATGCTCAGTCGGAGTGGGAGAGCGATAGTACGAGTGAGTAAGTGACTGCGTGTGTGTGGACTTTAGTGCAGTTATACAGAAGTTGCACAACGCGGATTAATGTAACCACCATGCCTAGCCAGTCTAATTTACTTTCTGTACTCCGCACGGCCGTGTAAGACGCCTTAACTTCCCTAAAACAGGTAGGAGTTTCTTACTGGTTTATATTTTGTAACTGTAATATCGTGTGTGTTTGTAAATCGCTCTTGCTTCTGTACAGTACCTCGTTTTAAACTTTGCATTCGAGGACCGCGAAAAAGTAACACTGCCCCGAGAGACTCGACTGTTCATTAATTTTAGCCTGGCAAAGTTCTGCGCTGCGCACGAAAAGACCTATTCTGTTGACGTGCAGCATTTTCGCTCACTTTCTTAGTTTTTATTTAATCGTGTGTCGTTTCCTTCTTCCACGAACGACAGCCTGAACGACTTTGGTGTTCAAGTCGTGGTTCCAGGACATGGCTCTCCCTGAGAGAGACATCCTTTACAGGCGCATATACAGTTTCTCCAGACGAAAACAAAACGGCAGCATTGCAACTTTGATGAATAGTCACTTGACGCACCCATGACTCTTATTTTTGTGCCAGTTCACACTCTTAGCATGCGCTCACATACCGACACGGTCGTTTATTTGTTTTTACACTATCGTTTTGAAGAAGTAAACACGATGAAGCGATGTTCAGCTAAAGTAATGCTCGAAAATATATAGACAGGAAAGCCTGCCCGACGAAAGCAAATAATCTTCATACTCAGATCCAACTGTTAATGATAGAATTTACCGCTTTATTTAACGTAAACTAAACTATAAATATACAATACCCCTACATTTGATATTAACGAATATTGCAACATTACAGCTCGTCTGGCTCTCGAGACGAATTTTGAAGCATGTTTTCAAAATGCCTCCCCGAGGAGGTTTCACCAGATCCAAGTTTCAAATCAACAACAAGTAAAGTGATAATGAAAACGGTATGCTCTATCGTGGCTACATACTTATCCGGCGCAGTTTTCTATTGTGGTATCGGCCCAGAAAATGACTTCGATTGACGTATTGTAGTTTTGATCCCAAAGCTAATCAGATAACAAGTAACGCCGATAACAAGCTGAGAGGTTTCCCTCCGACTGCACCGAATCAGCGAGACGCACAGCTCTCTGTTATTGTTGGTTAATGAGACTAAGAGATTGTCAATGCACGTCAATTAAGGAAAGACGCGGGGTGTTTAAATGGCCTAGTTGGCTCGATAATTCATTTAATGTTGCATGTTCATTAAGTGTGAAATTGATGTTGATTATCAATTAAGTTCAGAGAGCAGCAATTAACTTGAAAGTGCCATCTAAATTAGGATGGATGGCGTTAGGAAGCATTTCGTAAGAGCTGTTTTATTTGATGTGGGTATTTTTTTCTCCTTTTTGGTCGAAGGTGCAATAATTTTCCTCAAGCAGAGGAGGAAGCTGATTAATGGTGTGACTGGCTTTGTACTCCAGGGAAACCTGTTTTGCGCTACAGTTTACTCGTGCACAACGTTAAAGGTTTTGTCTGGGGAGCTGGATGCTTCTCTGGGGGGGAAAGTGGAACGCAGAAAAAGGCCCTTTGAAAGAAAAGCCGGCTTCCTGTGTGATATAATAGGTTCTATCATGATCAAAGCCTCGGTCCAGTCCCCTGGCCTTGGCTCTTTAGGGACACATGAGAGGTGTAGGGTTGGGTATGGCCAACGGCGCTAGATATAAAAAGGATAAGGAAGTAGCAGGAAATCACAGGCTTATTAAATGTTCTCCGAGATACCTGCCGCATACCGTTTTTTTACGTACAGAGAACAGCAGAGCACTACATCGATCTATCAGGTGTGTCACGCTATTCCGTGAGAACCCAGGGGTGTCTTTATTCCATTCATTAATTCATTTTTACGTAGTGCTAGCTGTGTTTTGTTCCACAATTTTGCATATAATGAGGGGAAACTGATAATGACTTGTCAAGCAACGCTTGAAATGTATGTCCGAAGGAAAAGTAATGACATATAAGTAATGTATTCTGCATGGCTAGCTTTCACCATAAGGGAAACTAATGGCGGCGTGGTCTGGAAAGAAGGTGTAAAATCCTCATATTATGCAAACAATGATAATTACCATGTTGCTTTTTATGGTTTTGTTATTAAGAACAATATATCACCATCCTTCTAATGGAGGGCAGGGGACAGGGCCCTGTGATGTGAATGTCAGCGCAATTAATTTATCCTCTCCTCTCCCTGAAACACTGAGCTGATCCTCTTCTCTCAGTCAGCGGCAGAATGGAGCTATGGTCCCTCATGCCCCGGGTCCTTGTTTTTCCCTTTTAGGCGTCTCCGTCACGCGCCCGTCCGGTTTTCCTGAGCCACACAGAAAGTTTTCAATCACTCACCGCTTACACTGCAGATATTGTGTGCTGCCCTGAGTGTGGGCTTGTGTGCAGCCACTATGCAATAAAAGAAAAAAAAGAAGAACATGGCCTATCTCCACACTTTCCCATTTTAATCATCCATCTAACAAAAGTTTTGCTGTCGGTGTATCAGTTCACGCAAGTGATAAACTTTGAATTGTCATCTGGCGTTTTATGGTCACTTGTGGCCTGTGGAAGTCTGCTGATCTGTATCTGAATATGTGTGCAAAACAACTGTTATTTCTTTTTCATTTCCTTCTTGTGATCTAACATTCTGCGAGGTAAAATATCTTTAGAATTTCCTATGAACCAGCTGCAAGGAAAGAGGAAGTGAAGTGAAGCGAAGTGACCAATGAGGTCAACGGTGGGTTGGGCAAGGGGTGATAACTGGAGGAGATAAGTCTGTTGCGCGCATTAGAAATGCTTCCCCTGTTTCAGCAACGTGGTGGCTGAATGTGTGGGGAGCAGACATCCACATAGCCCTGTGTAGTTTGAGCTCTTAATTATAATGCAGGCCTATTTTTGTCCAGTCATCCACTGTGCCCAGTGTAGTTTTCCTTCAGTTCCATAAGGCTTGCAAGTAAGAGAGGGTGTTTTTCCTCTCTGACTCCAGTTTTTATAACACTTTGTTGTCTAAGAGCCCTCTCTGTGCTGCCTCAGAGCGCATTGAAACATGTCAAACATATTGAGAAAATGGCTGCGCTCTCCACCAGCAAGTCAAAGCTTAATGTGTTTAAAAATGAAGTGGAAATGCACAGAAAAATCTGCATTTTTCAAACATGTGTTAAACTTTAAACTCTGTCTTTGTGGGAGAGTGCAAGCCTTATTTTGTACAGTGGAATTTTTTTTTTACTACTGTGCCACCCCAATATAAGAGTTTTTGGAGTTTGAATTGGGACTCAATGTCTCCAGGCCTTTGAACTGCATTTGAATATGCCCACGTCTCTGGAAAGGCTCGAGCTGGCCAGGGAAGCTGTGGACTGTGAGTTAGGCAGTGGGGAGGCCAAGCCTTTGAGTTTCTGCCCTCGCAATTGCTGTAAGGAAACAAACATGGCGTTCGGCCTGGTAAGGTCAAACGGGAGCAGGGCCGAGGAGGTGTCGGTGGGCCTGAAATACTTGCACGCACCAGGCTGAAACGTCTTCCAAATTTAGTCACATGTCAATTGGTTAACATACAGGGGCTAGCAATGTGCGGTTCAGTGCTGAAGGCATTCTCTCTTCCCTGGGATGTAGCTCCAGTGCTGCTTCCTGTCTGCTTTGTGCGTTTCTGTGTGGGTGAGTTGCATTGATTAACATGAAACAGGGAGCTGGCAAGCATGCCAAGCAGCGATAAGGTGCTCTGAGGTAAAATCGTCAATTTTTGCTAAATTGTTTTCAACAGTCTTGATAACACAGCAGAAGGCAAGGAGTGAAAAATGCATGTGACATTAATGTGGGAGCAAGAGGCTTTTTTTGCGTCTTCGCTTTGTGTGAATTGGCCTGGTTTTGGCACTCAGAATCGTTAGCATAACAGAGTGTGGTTTCAGTGCATTCAGAGGTGTGGTCTTGAATTGTTGGGTTACTTCCTGGTAATGTTATTAACACCAGCATATCCACTTCTTGCTTTTCGATTTTGGATGCATCACTAAGACTATCATTCTGGATCTATGCCAGAACGAAGTGACAGAACAATCACTTACTTCACTGTTAATTACACTAATGGTTTTTGGGAGTTTTTTGTCAGTTGTTTCTTTCGTAGTCACAGTTTTGCTGACTCCAGAGCCACGAATGCATGAAATGCACAGATCTGAAATGACAATCTGAAGCTCTCTTTAATTCGAGACCGTATTTTTATCCTGTCATGCTCCACAGTTTAGCTTGGGTCTGTCTGACACCTTCGCAGAAACTGAATCCTCTCATCTGCCTGTTTCAGCTCAGACGAGACCTCTGTTTCGGGCAGACTCGGCTCCAACGCCACTCCTTAAATGGAACAGGCTGTCTCTGTTCACTCCTGTCACTCAGAGCTGTTATGAGACGCCGTCCATGGCAAACACGCAAAACCGAGCCCGAGCTCCAGGTTTTATTGGGCGCGAGGGTACAAACAACAGGGCGACGAGAAGTGTAGTTAAGCAAAGCCACCTCTGTCTGGCCAGAAAGCTCTTTATCAGGAGAATTTCGGCAGTGCCGGTAGCCATTAACTTGTTTACGCTAACAGACTTCAGCGGATGGCTGTGTGGGATGGGAGGCAGAACACTAAATGTCACAGAGGAGTTTGCAGAAGTCTGGCAGGGCAGCATGAATGTGGCAGTCCATTGACAAACCGGAGTGCTTATCCGCTTCCAATGCCCCCATTTCATTCCCATTCGTTATTCACGTACACCACCAGTCAAAAGTTTGGACACGCCTGCTCATAGAAGGGGTTTTCTTTATTGTTTTGCTATTTTCCACATTTTAGAACAATGATAAAGATGTCAAAACTATGAAATACCACATATGGAATTATGCAGTGACCAATGAAGTGTTGAATCAAAACTATCTCATATTTTAGATTCTTCAGAGTAGCCAAAAATATTTTTAGAAAATTAATATTTTTTGGAAAGAAATTCATACATAGGCATCAGCTTCACTGTTTATATTTGTCTGAGAAACAAATTTCAAGCATTTAAGCATAAGTCTTTAGATCAAAATGTCTTTGAATGCATGTTTGCCATTATCTTAATCAGGTGTGTCAAGACTTTTGACTGGTACTGTACGTAGCCGGTTCTCCTTGTCCCCGGGGGGGCTGGCATTGTGCACATGTCACGCAGCCCCTGTTCGTGCAGGTAGACGCAGGATGAAACTGTTCAGGTGAAGCTCAGGGGCTTGGTGGCAGGGCCTCACCTGGGAATCATACCTGTGGTGTGATCAGAAGGCTGATTCCATTAGCGCAGTGCCACTCTGTTTCAGCGGCAGCAGTCACAGTGCGCTTTGCCCTGCATTTAATCAAAACTGCCAATCTATTTTGAGGGAAAATGCTATTTGATCAAAACAATGAAACCTCCACGGGTTAGTTCTGAAACAATTAAGTAAGTTCTTTCCTTCCTTTCCTTCTTTGGGGGTCTTTACTGAATCCAGTGCTAACTTCACTGTAATGTCACTCTCAATTAATCCAAGAGGGATTTATTTATATTTATTGAACGTAATTTTCCCAGAAATCAGCTTGGAGGTTTTGACTGAATCCAGTGGTTAGGACGGGTGTTGCAGATTAATAAAGGTATGTGTCAGAACAGAACAGTCGAAATCGTCCAAGTTATTCCTAGCTGCAGACAAAAGGAGTGGATCAAAGCTGGGGTCTGTTTGATCCCTGACTCCTCATATAGCTCTATTCCAGTCATACATTTGACTGTTTGTTTGTGTTTATGTGAAGGCAGGGCATGAAGAGGTTGTAAGAAATTCAACCCAGTCTTCTTTGTCCACAAATTAGCCTTTCTTTCTTTTTTTGGTTACAGATGAACAAACAATGAGAGGGCTAACACAGGAAAACCAAAATAGGAGACATGGAGGGATGGGAAGGAGGGTTACTCTGAAAAGAGAGGCTTGCAAAATAAAAAGTAAAAGTTTACCGATATAGCAAATGAATTGAATCTGTGTGTGCTGTACCCCATCCTCTATAAAGTTGTGTGTGTGCGTGCGTGTGTGCGTGCGTGTGTGCGTGCGTGTGTGTGTGTGTGTGTGTGTGAGTGAGTGTGTGAGTGTGTGTGAGTGTGTGTGTGAGTGTGTGCGTGTGTGAGTGCGTGTGTGTGTGTGTGTGTGTGTGTGTGTGTGTGTTGTGATACAGTGGTGCTTACCTGAGGAGATGTTTATAGGAGAGGTCAGTCAGTGTGGGAGGGCTCCCTTTAAACTCAGCCATAAATCTGCCTTTCAAACGCTGCTGCTGTCTCCTGTAGACGCTACGCTTGGCACCCCCTCAACTCCCCCTGGTCTAATGGGAGGAAGACGCTGGGCTGTTTGTTGTTTTTTTATTATCAAGAGCTTCATTTTCTCCTCATCATCTGCTGTGCTGAAGCTCTATAAATATGGTGTCGTCTGTCGATTATGTCATTTGCCAAGGACAATTTTTTTCATAAGTAAAAAAAAAAAAGGTATGCTTTCAGATTTATTATGAAAGGACGATAGTGTGTTTCGCTCTTGTGTGTGGATTTCCCCTGGCCTGCTGGATATAACTCATAACTAGAAAGACAAAGGGGGAAATCCTGGCTGCCTCTTCTTCTGAACTTCATCATCTGAATTCCGAGGGGGCTTCTGTCCCGAGACCGACCCCGCCTGCTTCTGCGGGGGGAAAAAAGGGATGCTCAGAACGAGAGACTTGTGATGAAACGATGTCAGGTTTTTAGCCAGAGCGGGTGCCACACGGCGCCACTCTAATTTTAAACATCTTTCCCGAGGAGATAAAAGGATATTAGCGTCGGAACACCTCCCAGATTCCTCGTCTCTTTTTAAAGCTCTTCTGAGAAGCCGTGTAAAAAAAAAAAAAAAAAAGGGGAGTTGATTTGAGTGAAAGCAGGATTTATTTATTCTGATCTGCATCTCTCGGCCCGCGCTGAAAGCGCATCTGATGGGGATCTGTGAGGATGTGGTGTTGCCTTAATGTAAAAATGTGTGAAGAATTGCTCAGGTGGTGTAATGCTTCATCACTGGGCCCCATGTCAACACTCTGCTCCTTTTCTCTTTATTATCAGGCCAACCAACACAACACAGCATGAAGCCAGCACAGTAGTCCTAACAGTAACAGCACCAGCAGTAATGTTAGTACTGTTAGTGGACATTTGCATGAATTATTGTATTTAGTGTTTTTAACTGTATGTACTAGTGAGGTATTTTTCCTTTTTCAAGGTTCCCAATAAAATCTTAAACACGTGTAATATTTTTGGAAATATTAGTTTTTTACTGATGTGCGCTGTAGCGTGCAGAGGAGGAATGCATGTTTTTACTGTGTAAAGATGATGAGTTAAAAACCAGAGCAGAACAATAAATCTGCCAAAATGATTGAGTTTTATTTAGAAAAGCTTAAATTTTCCTGTATTGAAGCCGTCATTACTGCAGGTGAGAGGTGTGATGGTAAATGAGGAAAGCAAACGTACCGATTCGCCTCAAGTGTCTTCTCCTTAGCCATTTCTTTCATTCTGTACTCATGTGAACCTGACACTATTTTTGTCTTGCCTTTTAAAAAAAAAATACGAAATTATCTCTTCAGAATGCTTTTCTAAGACATTCCGAGTGAAACATTTAATTGTGGACAGTGGGTTTTTTTTTCTACCATTCGGACAACATTTGCCAATATTTGATTACGGAAACCAAAACAGATAATTGACCTGACAGTACAGGGCCACAGTTAATGAGTAAGCCTGCTGCGGGGGGCGGCCCGTGTCTGGCCCAGTCCATTTGGCCACCCTGCTCTCCGTGCCCTGTCCCTCCAAAGGCTCGGCCGGGCCCTCCCGCCCACGCACACACACACGCAGGCCTCTTGATCAAATCAGGGGGGATGTCAATCTGGGCGGAAGTCATTAATCTGCTCAGGTAGCGCGGCTGCCCAGGCCTGCTCCCAGGCCCTCGGCCGTGTGCAAGACGCCGGGATTTAGGTCAGGGCTGCACCCTTGGCAACCCTTTACTGGGGCAATGCTTTTAATTGTTTTAATCAGGCAGGGGGGACGGCTATTATCCTGATTAATGTTGGACCCCCATCTAACAGATGCAGGAGGCATCAGTCATTTTTCTGTCCCCACTGCCATATTGTGGGGAAAGTGCGCCGGGGATCCCGGGAATTTCTTAACCCCCGGATCCTCCCCGAGTTTTCAGGCTGGTGGGCTGATGGTGGACTGCAGTGCATTCTGGGAAACCAGAGGCAGCACGTTTAAGAGATGCCAACTGGCGGTTGACATTGATAGCTCTCAATGACCACGAGGGAATATTCACTCCCCCTTTCATTTCTGTGTCACAGCATGATTTCTGTCCTCATGGCTTGGCCTATTAAAAAAGGAAAAATGGCCGTACGTATTTGCCAGATCTTACAGTATCTTATACTGTTATCAGTGTTTGTTTTTCGAGAGTTAAGCATTCCCCTTGTTTTTAATAAGTGTCCTATATTTCCAAAAGATGGACTTCTCTCAATGATGTCACGGCATGTCTGAGTGTGTGTGGATCTGTGCCATATTCTGGATGCAGGAAGATGAGAACTTCAGCATGTGGGGGGGTGGGGGAGGGGGCGGGGGCAGGGCGGGGGCAGGTGATGGGAGGCATGGCCTCCCTCCCGTGTGCTTCGGTGGCCCGTGGTCTCGGTGGCATCCTCAGCGGCTGTCACAGCGGAGTCACCCAGGGTGGAACTGGGACACGTCTCTATTAAAAGAAAGAAGAAAAACCCAGAAAACTAAAGCTAAAAACTAAATCCCACTGAGCCCTCTCTCCTGAACCAGCTGAAGTGCATTTGGCCCGCACCGCCGCGGAGCCATAAATAGTTTAGACGGACTGTAACCGTCCCCGTGTCCTGCACGTCGGCTTCTTCAGCGCCCCGTGCTGCACACAGCGGTTCTGTAACGGGCGGGGGGAGCATAACGGTGTCGGTGACGCGGGGGGGGGTGGCCTGGGGTTTGTCAGCTGCAGGAACCCCCAACTCCTGCCCCACGCCCCTTTTTTTGGCTCTCTGGTCAGGTTGGCTGCAGTCCCACCCTGAGCGCGGAGAGAGATGGTAATATAGTTCAGTGGGACACTTCCAGTAAACAGCCACTCCACCTGCCCCTCTGTGCCCTCCTCTCCGCCCCACTTACAGCGCGAGACCTGACCCAGTTCTGTCCGAAGGAAAGGAGCCCGAACCCTTCCTTTCCCCAGACGGGAATGCGCCCCCCCTTTGTCCCTTTGTTTTGTTTTTCTTTGTCAAATTCTCGCTCACCACCGCTCCCCCCCCCTCTCACCCAACACCCCCCACCCGCTCCTTGTTTTGCATACTGTACTGTGAGTGAAGTCTGAAAGTCCTGTTTGATTCCAGCAGAGTGAGTAATCACAGGAAACACTGCCATGTTGGAAGTGCAGCCAAGAGGCTGGAGAGGGCGAGAGAGAGAGAGCGGGAGGGAGGGAGAGAAGGAGAAAGAGAGAGGGCGGGAGGGAGGGAGAGAAGGAGAGAGTGAGAAAGGGAGAGAGAGACATGGAGAGTGAAGGAGAAATTGAGAGAAAGAGGGACAGAATGAGAGAGAGACAGAGAGGGAGGGAGGAAAGAGAGAGAGAGAGAGAGAGAGAGAGAGAGCCACTTCCTGAAGCCAGATTCCTGCTGGAGAACGTGGGAAAAGAAGGAGCAGATGTGTTCAATCTGGGCCCTGCTGCGTAGCCACCGAGCCCACACTGTCCCCAGACCGAGAGCTAGGCCTCAGTCCTGTTCCTTCATCTGTGGCAGCACTGCCTGGACCTGCCTCATAGACACACACACACACACACACACAATTAATTTCTGCCATGGAAATACACACACACATAGACTGTAACACACACGCATACACACGCACACACTTACACACACACTTATAAACACACGCATAAACACACACACTCATTTCTGTCATGGGAATGCACAAGCATACACGTACATTTCTCTCTTGACAGCGCAAATACACACACGCACACAGACGGATGCATAAGAGGTGCATTGTGGTTGAGCTTCGGCGTGGTATGCAGGGCCGGCGGGGCTTGCAGCCAACAGCCGCGGCGTTGGGCGAGTGAGCTGAAAAGACGCCTGTTATTAGAAACATCCCTCCGCCTCTCTGCTGCTGCTCCGAGGTGCTGCTAACGAGATCGATGTGGAGCTGCGAGCGGTCGAAACTCGCCCGTGCGCGGGAGGTCAGGGGGGTTGCAGAAAGGGGGTGACTCTGTGGAATCGCACTGCAGGAGACGCGGTACAGAAAGAGCGATGCACCCTCTCTGAGAGCGAGAAAAAGAGCAACATGCTAAGGCTAAAATCAACACAGAGCAGAATGACGAAAGAAACAACAGCAAAAATGTTAGAGAATAACTCCGGCTTTGACTAGATCCAATGAGGATATGACCATAAGAGGTTACTGTCATAATTATAAAGAGCATTTTGTTGAGGCACATTTCTCTGATGTCTGTCTCTATATACAAAGCAGTTTCCGGAGATGGTTGAAGTGTAACTTCAGAGATACACTGTGTCGATGGATCGGACAGGTTGTTAGGCCTTGGTATAGCTTAAAAATTCTGTGAAATACACAGTGGATTCGGCATGTTTAGGCACAGTCTCTCTGTGTTGAAATCTCTCCCAACTCTTACTTTCTTGCACTGGAAACGTTGATACCTTCAGATGGTAGGTTTTCAGAGTGCCAATAAGTGAGGTGCTCAATATCACCACGAATGACTGTTTCTCAACAGAATGTCAAGGTCATACAACTCGGAAATTTTTGAGGTGGGAAGCCTGGTAGTCTTTGACGCTGTAAGGGAATTATAAAAAAGTTTTTTATTATGATGTGTTGTGTGTATGGGTGATTCCTCATCTCACCCTTAAGAGATGAAAACAGTAAAAGTATGTAAGTACCCTTTTCCAAATAGAAATATTGCCTTTTTCAGTGACAGCCCTCTGGTAAGCAGCCTGTAAGTGTCCTTCCACATCCTCTTTCACTTCTCAGCTCTCAGCCAATCAAACCTTGGCTTGTGGGGCAAATTGCCAACCAGGCCTTGTCTTATGGGGTAGATTTATGTGTGAGTAGTTCCCCGCATGGTGTTGCTGATATTTTTCTGGCTCTACCCCAGGAGCAGGACATCGTGAACAGCACGCTCTATCCCTGTAAGAGTGTGTGTGTGTGTGTGTGTGTGTGTGTGTGTGTGTGTGTGTGTGTGTGTGTGTGTATCTGTGTGTCTGTGTGTCTGTGTCTGTGTGTGCATATATGTGCACGTGTGTGTGACTCTGTGTGTGTGTGTGTGTGTGTGTGTGTGTGTGTGTGTACATTATTGAAACACCACCACTATGCAGAAACCCATTACCCTTTTGTGACTGAGTGTGGGGAGGGTTTATGTAGCTTATCTAGGGATACATGCAAAGTTATTTGTCTACAAGCTTGTGCAAAGGTTGTGGGGTTGACCCACTCATTTATGTGAGATTGCATTTCCGTGTGTGGGTTTGCGTGAGCGTTAGCATGTCGAGGTGGCAGGGTGCTTATGCACAGGCATCGCAGAAATAGCCCTGCAATTAATGCTTGAATCGCTGAAAGCATTTATGCGCACAGCCTTTGTGGAAAACAGCAGTTCAAGTAGCAAGGTGAGGCACCAGCTTTGAACTCCCCCACCCCTTTGATGGAGGTGAAGTTTCTCTTAATGAACCAATATTTTCTTTTCGTAGTTATTGAGATATGTGTGTGCATGTGTGTGTGTGTGTGTGTGTGTGTGTGTGTGTGTGCGTGTGCGTGTGCGTGTGTGTGTGTGTGTGTGTGAGTGAAAAGAGAAAGTGAGGGAGCAGGGCAAAGGAGTACAGCAGAAGGAGGCAGCCAGGGAGTGGGGGGGGCTGTATATTTAACTATTGATTAAATATTCCTTAACCACGGTAACAGACACCCAGAGCGCTTGATCCTTTTTACCTTGACAGGTGTGTGTTAACGCTGGCTGATCCCCTGCCAGGAGCACCCATCTCCCAGGGTGCAGTGAGAGAGAGGCCCAGCCCTACCAATTAATAATTCACTCTAGGCTGGACTCGGTCCCCAGCGACTTGATAAGATTATAGCTACAAGCCAGGAGTCAAGGTTAGTGGTAATGATCCAACTCTGTTCCAACAATAGCCCAAGATTGGCCTTCCCAGAGGTGTATGGGGGAGGAGGTGGGGGGGGAGAGGCTTTGCTAAGCCCCCTTGATGTGTGGAATTGGGGGTGGGTTTCGGATTTTGGAGCGCCCTCTGAAATTAATGCAAAGGTCTGAGAGAGTAAGTATTGAATAAGCGGTTGATATTTTTTCAGCATTTATGATTGAAACAAAAATCAAAAGAGCGTGCCTTAGGAGGACTGGGCCTCTGTGCCTTGGTGCTGGAGCGGTAACCTTCCATTTGCATTTATTCTTCTTAGCAGAGGATGCTAGGGGTGTGAATCGCTGGCCAACAAAAAAAAAAAAAAAGCAAGAGGAGCTCCTTAAGAGGGCAGACCAGCAGGCCGCTCGCAATCTGTTGCGTAAGAGGAGAAAGTTGGAGAAGCTCCGCAGCTCAGAGGTCTCTCTCTCTCTCTCTCTCTCACTCTCTCGCTCTCTCAGGAAGGAACCGTGTTTGTGGCTGGTGGTGGTGAACAGGATTTGTGAGGCCTGGAGCCCTCGCTGAAAGACTTGAGTGAGTAAAACTGCCTCTTTCTGAACTTTCATTCACTCACCCTCCATCAAATAACATCCTTCCTCAGCCTACACTGACCTGATACCGTGTCTTAAGGGGGGAGGATTGCTTGCAAAGTGGGACAGGCTGAAATTGGGTGCCAGCCCACCCCGAAGTGGCCTTCCTCTGTCCTGTCTTCCGTGGTTGGCTGTGGCACTGTACCTCTCGCGAGGCGAGGTTCCGGGCGCCTCTGCGTCTCTGTCGTTTTTGGGTTTAGCGCGCGCTCTGTCTGTGACTCACCCCCACGCTGCGGTTTGATGTGACGCGTCCGCCGAAACCCGGATTCTGGCGTGTGGCGAGCGGCGACGCATGGGGGATGCGATCTCTCGGTTCCTGTCACCCGCGGCGCGCCTCGGCGTACCACACCGTGTCAGGGGTCACGGCTGGTGGAAATCGTTCACGCGAAGGTGTCAACTGCAGAGCATCTGCGCCACACGCCCCCCACAAACCCACCCCCACCCCGGGGGGCCCGAGGCCTGCTGCTCGCAGGGAAGTAGGTCTTTGATGTGTTGCCACGGATACTTGGTTTGTCAATCTTCTGCGTGCCATCTGCAACCGAGGGACGAAAATCACATTGGGGGGGGGGGATGACGGGCTGGGTGTGGAGGACAGGGGGTGACCCTGAAAAAGGCATTTCTCCCCTGCCTCCCCTCCCCTTCCAGAGCTGGTTCCTGACCGCTGTCTGGTGTAGTGGGTGCCGCTGGCTGCATCACGCTGCACCAGGAGCCACGATGCACCGCGCTGAAGGACAGAAGAAGGACTGGAAACCCCCGCCACGGCGCAGAAATCCCCTTCCATCCGCCCAGATTTGCATTGCAACAGTGGCTCAGTCTGACAGGAGGCATGAGCTGGCCGTAGGAAAGGACGGGGGGGGGGACTGGGGAGGGGGGGATCAGTCAGGGGAGGACGTCGTCGGGGTGTGATCAGGAGGCAAGACGGCGAGAGAGGAAACCGGAAGTGAGGTTTAGTGGTTAGCGGCAGGTCACGTGACCCGGTGAGTCACGCAGACGATGCATGCTTGCTGAGCTGCTCAGACGCAAGGCCTGGATTGCAGGGCTGTGCACAGAAACACGGGCCCACTTTCTGAGCAACCCAGAGACCTCCAGTTTCCCAGCATCCCTGGCATTCCTGGCATATATTGGCCAGAGGTGGGCAGCTTCCTGTTTCACATTTTTCTCTCCTGCGACTGTCTGTAAGTATATAACGATTTGGTCTTTGGAGAAGCAGAATGAACTGAAAAGATATGATAGAGGCCCTGGCCTTCGGAGGACTTGAATTGCACTTCTTAATTATAAGAGTGGATATCACTTATTTCTATGACGAGTTTAGCTCCGGTCCAACTTGCTTACAGAGGGCACGGGATAGCTTAGTTGTTCTACAAGACCTTAAAATGTGATTGGTATTGTCATCATTATGTATAGTAATTAGGACCGTTCTGTTGTCAGCACTCGGGAGGTAGTGGTGGGGTGGTCCTTTTGCTCCGCAGAGTGCTCCAGCCCCAACCCCAGCGAGCCAGCCCATTGGCGAGAGGTCAGCTCGTTTCAGAGGGGATGAAAGGGAAGATGTGTGTGGCTCCTAAAAATTTTATTTCAGATTTATAGACTTGAGGCATTTTCTTTCATGTATTAATAAGCCACTGAACATCTGAGCACGGGAGATTATTGGCTGAAATCAGCCTGACTATGAATAAGTCTCCTTGTGTTAATGTGATTTGGAGCATGGCTTTTCATCTTGCTAAAGTGTTAGAGATGGGGAGAGGTTTGTTCATTAAGGCCGGACAGCGAGGAGTCCCTGACTCTTTCACACGGATCTTACAAACTTGCTGTTCTTTGCAGAGCAGAGAAGGTAATTTGTGATTCTGAAAAAAACACCTGACTCTTTTTCTCTTCTTTTCACTTATGTGTCTTGTAAAACTAAACTTTTGCCCAGAAGTTGTTGTCACAGAGATTTCCAGCTTGCTTGGAAAGTGAGCAATGGTCAGTTGATGCTGATGGTCTGTTGAGAATCGGGCGTGTGTTTAGCAGTGCGTTTTTCGTGTCCACTTCTGCAGATCCTGTATGCTTATCCCCTTGCTCCAAGCAGCAAACCTGTGCAAACCTGCGCAAACCTGTGCAAACCTACGCAGCCCTGTGCAGCCAGCTCACCTCCGCTTCCGCTGTTGAGCTGCGAGGCACTTCTAAGAATTACTCGCGTATTGGAAATGTATCATTATGAAGGTGGCTGCCATATTTAAACAAGGAAAGAGAAAAAAAAACAGTTTCCATTTTAACACATGAAGGTACCAAGAATGACAAAAAAAGACTCAAATGATTATTGTGGCAACCCACATGAAAACTCACAGACAGCTTTGGGGATCACACACTGATAAGCGCATATTGCTTGCCTGTGTTCTCCCCACACTTAAACAGACACAGACACAGACACACACACACACACACACACACACACACACACACACATAAGCGTTCCTCCTCTGTTCCTGCTTTTTGAGCAGACCCGTGATCCCCACCGAAAAAACAAACGCCTTCTCTGTTCTCTTTGCAGCTCATCTTACTGAGGTAGACCTCAGGAATGCCGTTAAAAAAGGGTTTTTTTGTTTTTCTCGCATCAAAACAACAGCAAACGGGCTGTGCTCCTGTGCCGGGGATGCTGGGAAGAGGGGGGGCGGGGCAGCAGGATGTGCACATGACCGGCCCCGCCCGGACCGCTCCCTTCTCGAAGCTCCCGGAGGGAGGGTGCTTGCGGTGGCCGAGCCGTCGGGGGGTGCGGGGCGGGAACGTGGGAACACTTGTGGTTTTTAAATAGAAGAAATGCCCCAGGCTCAATTACTGTCTGGCACCCTCTGAGAGGAGCGAGCTCCATGATTTAATATGACACGGGTACGCCGAATACCCCACTCTCAACCAGCCCCTCTCGCAGGCTGGAGCTGTCTCCCAAACAGATCTGACTGGAGGGAGAAATTTAAATGCACAGCAAGTAACGTACGCTTCAGAACAGGACCTTACCGGTAGGAGTGCTGGGGCCGGTGGAGGCTGGGTGGAGGAACTTTGAGAGTGTCGCTGGGCTGTCTGCGTGGATGGTAGGGCCTTTGCTTCCTGTTATGTCACTTCCTCTCTGGAGCTGATTGGGTCACCGTGGAGCAGTGAACTCAGCTGAATGTTGGGGCTGTATGTGTGTGTTCGTGTAGGTGTGTGTGTGTGCTTCTCTGTGTGTCTGTGGGTGTACTGTGTGTGGGTGTATGTCTCTGTGTGTGTATTTACGCGTTCATCATACCTGTATCTTCCCTGTGCATTCCCTGTGCGTTCCCTCTGTGTTACCTGTGTGTTTCCTGTGCGTTTCCTGTGCGTTGCCTGTACGTTCCCACTGTGTTCCCTGTGTGTTGCCTGTACATTCCCTGTACTTTGCCTGTGTGTTCCCTCTGTGTTCCCTGTGTTAGCGGTGCGGCAGGCTCCTTCAGTATGGCAGGTGTGTGGTGCGCTAAAGCTAAGCCCAGGAATGAGCCGGTCTCAGCAGAGCGCCCAGGGCCCCCCCTCTATCCCGGATCTCTCTATCCGATCTCATCTCAATCCCGCACCTTCCTGCGCACCGCGGACCGGAATACCAACTCGCGGCACGCCTCTCTCCCGGGCCTCTCCGCCTGATCTGAATCGCACGGCTCTCTCAGGGGCTGTGTTTGCCCCCCACCCCAGCCCTCCTCTCTCCGGACGCGTTGATCTCACCGTCGCCCGCGGGAGGACATCGGGGGCTTAGCGCAGCCGGGACTGGTACCCCGTGATGTCTAGCTGCTGCGGTTTGGCGCTGGCAGGAGCCGGCGGAGAAACACATCCCTCATCCCCAGTCCCCCAGCATGCGGCCGCGAGGATTTGGATCGTGGATGTTATGCAGAAGCGCTGGGGTACGCATGCAGACCCCCTCACCTTTTCGGCGGGGAACTGAGCAGGCCATCGCTCAGCTCGATGCAGGCTGTGTACAGCACTGTGTATCTTCCCCGGGTTACTCTGACACCGGTATGGTGAGACCACAGAAATATACTGCGTGCACAGCGATATACACAATAGCAGCACACACAGGGAGCGGCTGGAATGTTTATTCAGCACATTACAGTATATTATGCGGCCCCGCTCAATGAAAGAGGCCGCATGTCCGGTGTGTATTGCTGACCACTAATTAGGTCCTCACTCCCCACACTCTTTGTATTGTCACTCCCAAAGACACGCACATTTATGCGCACACATTCATACACATTCATGCACACAGATACATACACAAGCACACACACATACACACAGGCACACATTCACACACACATAAACACACTCACATACCTCCACGTGCACACACCACACACACATACACACACATACCCACATGTACACTTACACACACACACACACACACGTGCACACACATACCTACACGTACCCATACATACGCTCACACACACACAGTTTGTGCTCTCTCTCCCTCACACACGCCGCTAGGCCGTCAGAATGATGAATATCCTTCAGTGTCCAACCTGAAGTCCAGAGCTCACTGTCTTCTGGGAATCATGTGTGAGTAGAAATAGCTCGGGCTGCTTTTAGCATAATCACTTCTTTCTCTCCCTCCAGCTTCTTGTCCTTGGCACCGAAAAGGGGAAAAAAAAAAACAGAAAAAACAATGACCTTGTTAATGCGGGGCGTTAAATCTCTTTTCCCCAGTGAACCGGGCGGCCGCACAAACCCCGCGCTTTTCCTCGTGCTTCACGGCTTGATTTTGGCAGGCACCTGGAGTCACATGAAACCACGTGCTGGCGGAGGGGTCGGGCCTCTCCGAGGCCGGAGCCAGTCCGGCCACTTGACATGGGTGGGGGAGGGCAGGGAGGTGCCATCGCCCCCGCGCCCCCGGCCCCCGTTTTCCCCGCGGCCCCCGTGTCCCCCCGCTCTGACAGCAAGCGCGTCTGTGTGGCGCTGCGAGCTCGGGCCCTGTCACGCAGCCTCCCGTTTTCACCGCTTCATCAAAAAACGCATCATAAGTTTGTCGGCGAAAGACAAGCCTGCGCAGTCATCAGATTTATTAAGACGCAAACGAGGCTCTTGTTGGCGTAATCTGCATTTTGCTTAGGCTTTCAGAAAGTGCACCGCTTTCCTGGCTGCGCAGGAAAAAAAAAAGAGAAAGAGACTGAAGGTGGTTGCGTTGCAAAAAAAAAGAAAGAAAAAAAAAAGGAAAGGTGTATTCATTCGACAATTACCTGAATATGCATTAGTCAATGACAGTGTTTGGACCCCGAGTCTTTTGTTAATGCTTTGCGGCAGGCTTCTCCCGAGCGCGGTCGCACAGGGACCACGGTGTTAAAGCAGGGTGCTGTCTGAGCCAATCGGGCACGGAGATGTAGTGCAGGGGGAGTGACCTGCTGGAGCTGCCGGAACCCGGGCGGCTCTCAGGGCCTGGAGCAGGTCCAGCGGGCTTCCCCTGCCCCACCCCACCACACCGAGGGGAAGAGCAGCCTCTGCTAGCATTTCCACAGGGCCGTGTGTGCGTGTGTGTGTGTGTGCCTGTGCGTGTGGGTGTGCGTGTGTGTGCATGTGCGTGTGTGTGTGTGCGTGCGCGTGTGTGTGTGTGTGTGTGTGCGCACCACGCTCCAGCTCTGAGCTGTAATGAGAATGACAGGAAAAATATGAACCTGTTTGTGTGTGCATGTGTGTGTGTGTGTCTGTGTGTGTGTGTGTGTGCGTGCATTAGAGAGAGAGAGAGTAAAAGAGATAGCAGCTATCTTACTCATTATGTGTTGGAGGCATAGCTCTGCATCTGTAGCTGTGTGTGTGTGTGTGTGTGTGTGTGTGTGTGTGTGTGTGTGTGTGTGCGTGCGTGTGTGTGTGTGTGGGGGGGGTGGTCGCTGTGAGACCCAGGCGTGCTGTGACATGCACTCATAGGAATAATGCTGTACAGCACACGCCTGGATCACATGTCATCCAGATGCATTTCATTGTCTTCATTAAAAAATAATTATTTGATTAAAGCCAGGAACATGAGCCTGAAGCACGAGCGCTTACACGTTCATCTCTTTCTGATGATTCTGATGAATACACTTCAATGGCTTGCATTCGACACACTAAAATGAAAATTAAAAAAAAAACCCAAATGTATTTCGATACCCAGAGATTTCGTCTTTCGCCAGCACTGTGTGCACAGTAAATTGCTCTCTCTCTCTCTGGAGAATATCGTAATATCTGATCATTAGGTGATCGGGGGGATTGATTTTGGTCTCTCTGTCTTTAGCAGGAGGGGGAGGCCTAGTCTGTCACCATGGAGGGCCAGAACAGCCATCACCAGCACAACCTTGAGGACCCAAACAAACTGTACAAGCCTGGACAGGACTTCCAGGACCAGGTGAGGCCCGGCTCCGACCCGACAGGTTCACCTGCAGCCCAGCGTCACTGTCATCTTAACCGTCTGACTAATCCTTCCCTTTGTGACGAGTAGAAAAAAATAATCATATTTGTTCTGCTTAATTGTCATGTCGCTAGAAATTTTACAAGAGTCGACAAATGATTGCAAATGAATTGTGAGAGGCATGTCTGGTGAAAGTTTGCTCTGAGGGAGACGCACAGTGTATCTGGGCAATTACGTCCCCTTGCAGAGGGGGAACAAGGTGAGGGAGGACTTTTTATCGAGAACAGCGTTGGGAAGTCTTTTGAAGCTGGCATGCGACGCAACCGGAACGTTCCGGGCGGAAGCGCATCCGGGAGCAACGCGGCGCTCAAAACAAGTCAAGTGGAATAACTTTGATACGCCTCTGAACGTGCAACCGATCTGTTTATTATGCACAAAAGGCATTAATTTTTGTTTTTTTCACCGCGCGGCGCAGTTCATCTGCATTCAAAAGGCAGGCTGCAGGAAGGCCTCGCCGCCCGGCGGGGAGGCACACTGACACGGGCTGTATCGCGCGGCTGCGAAGTGACAATGGGAAACAGCCGCACCGTTTATTACCGTGTCAGCGGAATCAGAACAGCCCCTCATTCTGCCGCGTTAAGTCGTTTAGCGATGCACGGCCCGCCCTTTAATGAATTCGCCGGTGATTTCCCATTGTTGTTCAGAAATTAAGGTTAATTTCCTCCTTGGTTCTGCGGACTGAGATGCCAATTACTGCAGTGGGCGCGATGGCGGTCTGATTGTGAGCTAATGTGTGTTTTCGTGCCGTCACATTGGGGCGGGCCTTGTAATTACATTGTTGTTAAGTGCAATTAGTTGCCTGTGCTAAACATATGCTACTGTCATGGAGAAGTGGTCCCTCCACTTCCTCTGTTGTGTGAGGTCCATGTCCCTTCCACTCTCCCTTTCTCCCTCTTTTTCTCTCTCTCTGCCTTCCTACTCCACTTGCCAGCTCCCTCCTTTGCTCCCTCTCTCCCTTCCTCCCTTTCTCCTTCTCTTCCTCCATCTGTCTCTCCCTCTCTCTTTCCCTCCCTCCCTCCCTCTCTCCCTCCTTCCCTCCCTCTCCCTCTCTCCCTCCACCCCTCCCTCTCTCCCTCTCTGTCTCTCTCTCCCTCCCTCTATCCCTCTCTTTCTGGCCCCTGCCTATGAAGCAAATTCTGCAGACACGATATGTACTCTCTGTGCTGTTTCCCATGATGTAAAAGCCCATTTTATCTGACATTTTATCACTCCTGTATCTTTTACCTCATGGTTTGTTTGGTTAATGACCATTTTAATCTGTATTTAATTTTCCATGTGTAAGTTAAGCGCCATCTCAAATATTGTCAGTTCTTTCCAATGTTATTCACCCCGGAGCCCAGGCACATCCAGTGTGTATCCCTGCGTGTGTGAAGAAAACATGGTTCTCAGCCGTTCTGTTCTGATCCGAGCTTACTGTTGCTTCATAAAACCGTTACATATTAATAATAACATTGAGAAAATCATTTCCCAAAGCCATCTAGCAGGAAAGCGTGAACCTGTCCAGGAGCAGGAAGACA
Organism: Megalops atlanticus; assembly: GCA_019176425.1. Lineage (NCBI taxonomy): Eukaryota > Metazoa > Chordata > Actinopteri > Elopiformes > Megalopidae > Megalops > Megalops atlanticus. The sequence continues at coordinate 5,491,222 of CM032878.1, forward strand.
TTACAGTGCATTATATTATTGTCTACATGTATGAGCTTTTTTGTCCATAATGACATATTACATTACAGGCAATTAGCAGATGCTCTTATTCAGAGCAACTTACATCAATTTCAATTTTTTCATGTGATTCATTCATATAGCTGGATATTTAGCAAGGCAATTGTGGGTTAAGTGCTTTGCCCAAAATTACAGCAGCAGTGCCCCAGCAGGGAATTGAACCAGCAACCTTTTGTTATAAGCCCTGCTCCTTACCACAATGCTACACTGCCACCCCAACGAAGCAAGGCTTCATTAGAACCGGCACACTAATAGCGGTCCAAGAGGTTCAGTTTGGAAGACGCATAACTACTTAAATTGCAATTTTATCAGTCTCCAAAGACCAGGAAAAAACGAGGTCCAGTATTGCCAGAAAGTAGCTGCTGTTGATATCCAGCGCCACATCTCTCCAGCCTCTGTGTTGACGAAATGCAAACATAATTGAGACCTGGAGATTGGAAAGGAGTCAGAGCTTTCAGCCTGCTCTCCTGTTCCTGTGTTCCTGTGTTCCTGTCCTAACACTCCCCCACACCCCCCCCTTACACTCCCCCCCACCCCGCCCTCTCCGTTTCAACCCCCGGCTGATTCCTCAAACACTCCCAAATGTCACAAGTGATATGCAGCAGTCGTTAGTCTCAGCCATAAACCCGCTGAACAAAAGGGGGGGATATGTAAATTCAGTATGGCGAAGAATGATTCTGATTGTTTTCAGAAGTACACGCCACCGTAAGAATGATGCCATTATGCAGAGGATTTTTGTGAATATGTTTAACGTTTTCCACAGAGTGGAAAAGTGCAGCGTGCTCTCCTGTCGTCATCCGAAGTGGACACAAAAGCCCTTTTGTCCCGGGACTGTGTAATGGTGGTGGGGGGTGGGGGTGGGGGTTATTGAGGGGGGTTAAGATCAAAACAGCCCTCAGTCTCCAGCTGTTTGACCATGCCAAACGCAGAGGGCCCGGACAGTCCTAGCGGGTATGTGTGACGTTGCCCCGCCACACATATTTGTGTCATGAGATCAGATTTAATCGCTCCGCTGTGGAACGCGCTGTCCAATCACGCGCCCTCCCTGGAAACTTGGGATGGGCATTCCAAGAATGCATTGTACTGCTTGTGTACACCGGTGTAAAAAAAAAAGAAAGAAAGAAAAAAGCTAGTACATGGGTACTCAGGGGGTAGTCTAAACAAATATGACTTTTATTAATATTGATTGGCATGACAAATTTGATTAGCTTGTTTTGAGAAGTCAAGTTTTTTTTCTGTAGTTGAACTGTTTCAAGTGCTTGACTGTTCTTGCGTACACCGAGGGAAACCTTGCAGAGTGCTCTGATGTGATGAGGAGAGGTACATACCCATGGTGGAGATATTTGGAAAGTATGAAAGGACCATAACTGGGTACTGCAGGCCAGAACGCCTCCACTCAAGGTCTTCAGTCTGGAACAGGCGATCAAATGTTTCAGAGTGAGAACAGACAATCGCACTATGAAATAAAGGATTCGCCTCAAAATTAACAATTTTTTGGTATTACATTAAGTCTTTTAGCGACTTCCAAATAAGTGAATCATAATGCTAAGAGTAGTTATCGAAAATATCGAAGCCAGAGCTAGTGTATGCCGTGACCCGGATTCGAACCGGGGTTGCTGCGGCCACAACGCAGAGTACTAACCACTATACGATCACGGCAAGCCACCCACCAACTGTGAGTGACACCTCAGACTGAGCCATGCCTGTGTGTAGCTTTTAATGTGTTATAAATACCAGGGAGGCACTGGAGATTTCATCAAAAGCAGGAACAGTGTAACTATCATATATGGGACAAATAAGAGAAAATGCACATCACAGTGGTTTTACATACAGCAGTGTTACCTTTCCTGTATCACCGAGTCCACATATCTATCAGAATCATCTAGTATTTTAAAAGCACAACTGAGTTTTTTTTCATTTAACCATAAAAGCCACAATTAGTATATGCCGTGACCCGGATTTGAACCGGGGTTGCTGCGGCCACAACGCAGAGTACTAACCACTATACGATCACGGCAAGCCACCCATCAACTGTGAGTGACACCTCAGACTGAGCCATGCCTGTGTGTAGCTTTTAATGTGTTATAAATACCAGGGAGGCACTGGAGATTTCATCAAAAGCAGGAACAGTGTAACTATCATATATGGGACAAATAAGAGAAAATGCACATCACAGTGGTTTTACATATAGCAGTGATACCTTTCCTGTAGTCCACATATCTATCAGAATCATCTAGTATATCTATCAGAATCATCTAGTATTTCAAAAGAGCAACTAAGTTTTTTTTTCATTTAACCATAAAAGCCACAGTTAGTGTATGCCGTGACCCGGATTCGAACCGGGGTTGCTGCGGCCACAACGCAGAGTACTAACCACTATACGATCACGGCAAGCCACCCACCAACTGTTGTAGTATTCTAGAATGTCACCAAGTGGAGGGTTCTATTCTAAACAGTCAATGCTAGAAGGGGCAACTGCTTTTCTGGTTTTAGAAATAGCCAACAGTGGTCTTTTTCTATGCATTACCCCATTGATTTTTAACCACTTTCCCATCTGCTCTAATTAGAAGAGGAGGAAGAGGAGAGCAGGAGGGTAGTGTGTAAGGGGGAAGGAGAGGGGGTAGGGTGAGGATTGTGTCTGTATGGGGAAAGGAAGGAGGGTAAGTGATGGGGAAGACCGGTGTGTAGGGGAATAAGGACGAGTGCACAGCGTACGGAGAGGAGCTTGATGCTGTTGTTTGTTGATCTTGCTCTTGCAGGGGTGTGGGTTATTGTGAGGATGCTGGTGTGTGGGTTGTGGAGATGGGTGTTGCAGGGAGTTGGCCATGCCTGTGGGAGGGGCCAGCGTGTGGGGGGGGGGGTTTAACGCTGACAAACTAATCAGCGTTGATGGAAACATTGAGTGAGTGTGTGTGGGGGGGGTGTGTGCGTGTGTGTATGGGGGGGTGTGATGCTAATCTGGGTCATTGCATATGTAAATGCACAGCTGGGATCTTTGCAGTGCCAGAACACATCAGCCAGGGTGTCTGCTTGTCACCCAGCATTAGCTCCAACACGGCAGGCAGACGGGCGCGCTAAACACACCCCGAATCTTCCCCCGTCCCGCGGCTGGAGGAATTATCACAATTACAAACAGTGTCAATATCGCGCTCCATCAGCGCGTCGGTGCATCAGCACGTCGGCGCGTCCGCACGGTCGGGCAGAATGCCGCGACGCTCTCGCGGAGAGAGAGAGAGAGAGACACGTCAGCGCCTCCGACGGTCCCTTTTAGACAGACTCCAGCTCAAAAAACGCTCTTTACTTTCAGGGGAAAAAAAAGAAGGGTCTTTAACTTCGGTGCTCCAGTGCCTTTATGTGCGTCCTTAATGGAAATGTTGTTGGTTGAAGCTCCTCGTTAAGCAGCAGTTGATCCCTTGGTCCTGGGATCACTTGATTTCTGTGGATTTAAAAAGAGATGGAGGGCTGTCGGTCCTTGTCCCTGCCTCCTGGTCTTCATGTCGGAGGGCCACGCCCTCCCCCTGGCCCTCTCTGCCAGTGAAGTGCTGTCATTGGCAGCCACTTGGCCGGTTGAGTGCTGTTTCATCCCGGTCCAGCCTCCATTGAGGGACGATGCCGTCCACACAATATGTTCACCAGTGCTAATTACCACAAGTAGCTATTACTGCGAGATGAGTCACCGCTGATTACCGGCCAGGACAAGCACTCCACAGACTCACTGTACAGCCTGTTTTAACTTACTCAGCACATACGCGCACACAGAGATATGCACACACACGCACAGAGATACAGACACAGAGATATGCACACACACACGCACAGAGATATGCACACACACACGCACGCACAGAGATATGCACACACACACGCACGCACAGAGATACGGCCACACAGATATGCACACTCACACAGATATGCTCACACACACACACACGCACGCATGTACACATACACGGACTTATGCACATGCATGCACACACACACACACACACACACACACACACAGATATGCACACTCACACAGATATGCTCACACACACACACAGACAGATATGCACACTCACACAGATATGCTCACACACACACACAGATATGCACACTCACACAGATATGCTCACACACACACACACAGATATGCACACACACAGATATGCTCACACACACATACACACACACACACACACACACATGCACATACATGCATGTACACACACACAGAAACGCGCACACGTATACAAGCATGCATAAATTAACACACCCACAGGGCTGGAACACATACTTTTTTGTTGTTTTTTTTGGATGATAATCATGTTTACTGCTCTCTGGGAAATTTGATTACTGTCTTAAAATGTGAGATTTATGTCTGCTTCCAATTTTTCCACTTCTATTTCTTCCTCTTTTACTGTTTGCTTATTGTGCTAACCAGAGCTGGTGTAATTATCTCTCTCTGTCTCTCGATCTCTCCTTCCCCTTTTCTGGCTCGTGCCCCTCCTTTCTTTTGTCATATTTGAGAACTACTCCTCCTCTGGCATGAGCAATTATTGTCTGTGTATTTTCAAAATGCTTTCAATTTCTGTTTCCTCTACACAGCCATTGTTTCATACTGCTGTTGTTTGAGAAATGCCTTGTTTGAGAAGTTAGCCATACTAACAGCTGTGCCCACTCACGCGGCTCAGCAGGGTGAGTTTCCCATGGTGGGTTGCCAGGTTAAAGCACAGATACGAGATAAAACAGATTTTTTCACAAGTGAAATCCCCTACCTGATTCCTGCACCAGCGTGGGGGAGGGATTCTTTTATCAAGAAGCAGATATTTGCAGACAGCTATTACGAATATGTGTTTGTCTGAATGTACATGTGTAGGGTTATGTATGTGCATGTGTCTGCATGCTTGCCTCTGTATATGTGTATGTGCATGTATATATGTGCATGTGTGTATGTGTGCGCATTTGTGTGTGAGTGTATGTGTATATGTGTGCATATGTGTGCACGTGGTGTATGTGTGTGTGTATGCACTTGCGTGTGTGTGTGTGTGTTTGCTGCAGGAGTTTGGCTCTGAACTTTGATTCGTCAGTGGGAAGATGGCCCAGGAGCAGGGGAACGGGAAGAGCAATGATCAGAACTGCTGTAACATGACCTTTCCTTCCGATAGCGCATTACATTCAAAAGAGTCGTGTCAGAACTGCACTGAGAGTGAGATCCACACAAAGGTCAGAATCAATCACCCGGGCCATTAATCTGTCTGAGACACGTCTCCCAGGTGTCCTAGCTGTCTGGCTGACATGTGGATATACACTTACTGACGGGAGCTCAGCTGCCTGGCTTTGTACTCCGTAATGTTACTCCAGACGGTGATTTGCTTTAAGGAGGAGAAAAAATGACTGAAAACATAAAGGTTTTTTTTTTTTCCACGGTTGTCTATTGATTTGACAGTGGCAGTGTTGCTCGGAAGGTGATTTGTATTAAAACAGCAGTGATTGTTGTTCTGGAGGTGAGGTCTGGAAAGGTGCTCCTGGAGGAGTTATAAGATAAGTTGACCGGTGATCTGCTTTTGATCCGGAAGCTTCTGGACGCTCTGCCATTCTGATAAAGCTTTCAGCTGATGAAGGTAATGGGCAGATGTCAGTAATAGGTGGCAAGACAGAACCGCATCGAGGGAAAATGAGCAACACCGTCCACTTCTCATTACTTCATTCTAATAAACATTGTTAAAATCCCAGAGCAGCCAAATATACAACATTCAATTTTCCATGTTAATTACACCACAGGGGATGGATAGATAGAGCCATTTGATTTCTGTTCACATGTTTTTGGTAATGTCAGATATACCAAAAGTAACTTTCAAACTTTGTGTTCCAAAAACCTTTCAAAACCTGGAGGTGTCAGACTCAAAGAATGTGAGTTAATTTTTAACTGTGACACCAAAATCATGCAAATCCATTTGTTGTGCATGCCTAGATGCTAGGGCTCCCAACAGGGTAATATTACAGAGTAATAATGTGGTTTTTGCAACTCTCACCACAATCCTGAGTTGAATATTTTAAATGTATTTTACAGAGAAATTATAAAGGCACATGTAAAGAATGTGAAGGATGTGTATTTTAAAGAAATTCAGAGGTGTGTATATATGAACCTTGGTGACAGACCCCCTCAGAATATATACATTGAGATGACAAATGTTACATCACATTTCAAAAGTAATGTTACAGGACATTAGTCACATTGCTTAACAAAGCTTGCATTACAAAAATAAGTGCATACTATGAGTGTATAGTTGTACATATGCATAGTCTGCACTTAGGTACATGCTTATTGTGTAGTAGCTGTATATAACACAGTGTAATAGTCGTCTATAACTAATTGTTGTACAGACCCACAGCCTGCACCCCTGTACACTTTAACTTATTGTGCAGCAGCTGTTCACTTATTGCACAGTATCTGTTCATATGTATTTTTTATATACCTCATTCATTCCATCCTTACGCCATTCCACGTATGTGTTCTGCACTGCTGTTGTTGTTTATTGTACCACTACTGTTGGATGGTATTTGTTGCTGTCACCTTGACATTGTATGAATGCACTGTGAGAGGCATTGGAATGAGTATCAAAAGCATATATGTGTAAAAAGTATGGCCAATAAAGTCTGACGCTGATTCTGAAGTTACGAAGGTGCAGGTTTGTCCTCATGGCGTTTTGTGTCTCTGTCTCCTCTCTCCTCAGTGGAAGCTGCCGTCCTACCCTTACAGCTGCACGCTGGCCAACTTCCGCATTGAGAAGAAGATTGGCAGGGGGCAATTCAGCGAGGTGTACAGAGCCACGTACCTGCTGGAGGGCAAGCAGGTGGCCCTGAAGAAAGTGCAGGTACGCCGCGGCCGAGCGGAGCGGCGGCGGGTTCCCCCGCGGAGCCCGGCCATGCCCCGGGGCCCGCGTCTCGCTGCACGCTTACCATTTTAGCCCGAGGAGCTCGCGGATAATAAATGCGATTCACTCCGTCTGTTTCCGCGGCTTAAAAAAAAAAAAAAAAAAAAAACAGAAATAATATATGTGCAATTTATTTCGCCGCGGCCGTGAAATACAGCCGTTGCAAACAGAGGTGATGACATTAATGAGCGCAGTGCAAGTCAATGTGATGTTGATGCGTCCCTTTTTTTCATGGGTAAAATTTGAAGTGCAGCGTGTTAGTGTGTGTGTGTGTGTGTGTGTGTATGTGGAAGTTGCTAAAGCTCTGAGTTAACGGGTAACTTTTGCTTTTGGTAGATATTTGAGATGATGGATGCCAAAGCTCGGCAGGACTGCGTGAAGGAGATCGACCTTCTGAAGGTGAGGCAGTGACGGAGTTTACCTGTGTGCGCTATCGGAGGTAAACGACTGCTACGCCGTGCCGTTTCCCTGGGGTACACGGCTTAAATTCCCTTCATTTTTTCTTTCGCACGAGAGCATTAGTGTGGAGGCATTACTGTTCTCAAGCAAGGTGGCCCATTTAACCATGTTTATATGTAGCGCAACCTGATTTTGCATTATCCTAATAGCTCCACGTATTAATCACGAGTCCATTTAATACCAATGTTTTCCTCCTTGAAAAAAACCCTGTAGCATCACAGTGATATGAGGGCGTTTACTCTGAGTGTGAAGGATTTTACAGCAAAGCACGGAAGTTATTTTGTGTTGAGTGTTTGTATTTTGAAGTTAAGGGGAGAAGGAGAGACAGGACTGAGTGAAAAAGGGAGAAAAGGGAAAGCAAGAGAGAGAGAGAAGGCATGAAGGAGTGAGAATGGAAGAGGGAGAGAGAGAAACTGACAGGGAGAAGAGAAGAGATAGAGGAGGAGTGAGAGAATGAGAAGGGAAGAAGGAGAGAGGAGGAGTAAAAGAGTGAAAAGGGAGAGAAGAGAGAGGAGGTGAGAGAGTGAGAAGGGAGAAAGAGAGAAGTGAGTAAAAGAGAGAAGGGGAGAGTGAGAGAAAGGAGGTATAACATCTGTAAATGGAGAGAGAGAGGGAAACAGGGAGGGAAAAGAAAGGGGGAAATTGGAAAAGACAGAGGAGGAGGGAGAGAGTGATACAGGGGGAGAGAGAGGGAGAGACAGAGAGAAGGAGAGAGGGAGAGACGGGGAGAAGGAGAGAGGGAGAGACGGGGAGAAGGCGAGAGGGAGAGACAGGGAGAAGGCAAGAGGGAGAGAGAGAGAGAGAGACGGGGAGAAGGCGAGAGGGAGAGAGAGGGAGAGGCCGAGAGGGAGAGAGAGGGAGAGATGGGGAGAAGGCGAGAGGGAGAGAGAGGGAGAGACAGGGAGAAGGCAAGAGGGAGAGAGAGGCCTGAGCCCTTGTCAGAGTCCGGGCCTCGATGCCACAGCCTGCCTCCGCTCGGTGCTTTAATAACTTGTCAAATCAATAACGCTACACCTGCCGTTGGTCTCGCCCGCAGTGCTGAGTCCCGAGCCAGTTCCACTTTTACTGCAGCGTAAATTATGCGTGTGACATTTTTACCGTTTTTACAACTCGCGCATCGGAGCAGGCAAAAAAAAAAGAGAAACCCATCAGTCATCTCTCAGGTTACTGTTTTTTTCAGAAGTTGGACACGGACGTTTGAGTTGGTGTTGTGTGAGTGGGGGTGTGAGGGTTGGGGGGGAAGAGGGAAGGGGGTTAGTGGCCCGACCCCTCTCCCGCGGACGTGCTGTCTGCTGTCAGAGCCCATTTTCTCGGCTCTCCTCAGCGGCCTGCGGTGAACCTACGCGGCGGCAGTGAAATGTATCCGCTCGCATGATCCGTGAAACCTGCGTGAGGATCGACCCAGGGGCTGCCAAAACACAAAATCAATGCTCCTGGCACGCCAAACACACCGTCCGGCGGTCGCTGTTAAACAGGAGTGTGAAGGAGGCCTTGGTTCTGCTGACACTTGCGGCGTCCGCGGTGAGCCGAGGTTCAGCGAGGCCGGCGGAGGCAGGCCGCCTGCCCACGCCCCCGGTGCTGGGGGAGGGGGGGTGTCACGCAGAGACAGGGTGGCGGTTTTCCTCGCCGCTCGCCCTCGGGGTACCGCGCCCGGCCGCCGGCCCTGTCGCCAGCAGCCAGAAAAGGCCATTTAAGCAGTGACCTTCCTGCCTGTCAGCTGCTCCTGCTGTTCCTGCAGTGAGACTCTGAGAGGAGGAGCCCATTACGTCGCAAACGCACACACACGCACACTCACACACACGCACGCGTGCACACACACACACCCAGTCATACACACGCGCACACACACACACACACAGTCATACACACGCACACACAGTCATACACACGCACACAAACACTCACACACACAGTCATACACACGCACGCGTGCGCACACACACACACTCACACACACATACACATGCACACACACACACACACACACACACACACACACGTGCGCACGTGCGCACTCACACACACACACACGCACACACGTACTCACACACACACACACACACACGCACTCACACACACACACACACTCTCACACACACACACACACACACACACACACACTCACACACACACACACACACACACTCTCACACACACACACACACTCTCACACATACACACACACACACACTCACACACACACACACACTCACACACACACACACTCACACACACACAGACGCGCGGCACCAGCCAGCTGCGCCCCATGCAGACCCAGCTCCTGTTGACACACTGTGCCACGTCACAGCGCCCTGCACGTCCACCTGAACTCAGCAGCTGCAGACGCCCCCTTCCCCCCCCAGCAACACCACCTGCAGCACCGTGCTGGAGATCTACAGCAGCGCAGGCAGACACCACGGCGTTAGCGTCCCGAACGCGGGCGCCACGGGCCTCGTCCTCCAGCCTGCCGTAACACATTTCACAAAGCTGTTTTCCCACAGCTCCTGTCTGCGAGCGCTGCCTTTTACAGACATCATGACACCTGTCAATCAACGTCAGCATCAGCGAGGCACTTCTCTCTCTCTCCCTCTCTCTCTCCCTCTCTCTCTGTATGCCTCTCTCCCTCCCTCTCTTTCCCTCTCTCTCCCTCTCTCTCTCCCCCAGCTCTCCCTCTCCCCTTCTCCCTTCCCCCCTCTCTCTCTTTCCGCCTCTCCTTCTCTCCTTCCCTCCCTCCCCCTCTCTCTCTCCCAGCTCTCCCTCTCCGCAGTCGATACTGCAGCTTTGGCAGCCCAGACAGGCGTGGAGCGAGTCGACTGGCTCATTGATTACCTATAACTCAGCCAAGCGCGAGGGCTAAGGAGCGCCGTGGCGTTCGAGCCGAGATCAGGGTCTCCCGGCCGCCGCCGCGCGGGGAAGCAGACGGGGTCTGAATGCAGATGACCCTCCCTCTGTCCCTGTGTGAGCAGCACAACGCTGGCCGCACGCTGGCTTCAGGAGGGGGGGGAGGGTTATGCCAGGAGCAATGCCCCCAGCAGACTGAGGACTAAGTGGAGTAAACCCTCCTTCTCATTGGACGCCTTCATGCACTGATACACTGCCTTCCGTCAGCAGAACACAGCCATTGATACCTGAGATGACAGTCCAGCAAAGTTTCTTTTTTGTATTTATAATAAAATATTTTTCAATATATATTTCAATATTAAATGATTCAGATTTTTTGGGTGAGGTGAGGGGAAATTTCATGTCTTTTATATAATGGTTTTATTTGATTACATTTGTTTTTTAGTTGCTTGAATGCTGCCATTTAGAGAGAACTGAGAACAAGAAGGATTTGTTTTGAGGAGTATTTTAAAAATGCATTTTTCAGAGCCATTTTGAGATGTTATTTCGTACTGTGGGATTGAGGAGCGTGAGGCACACTGTGGAAAAAAAGTGGGAATGTTTTTTTGCTTGTGGTCTTCTTTCGACAGCCAGAGAGGCGTAGGCCGTAAAAGCATCGCCTGCTAAACAGGGGTGCAGGAAAAGGGCGTGTCCGGAGTGTGCTCTGTGCCTGGCTCCTCAGGACCATAGAGGTCTTTTAAAGGTCCATGCCATTAAAAGGACGCATGATTTAGGTTGCTGTCTTTTGTCATGTTTGTAGGTAAAATAGCAGACTCAATTTAGTCATCACAACAGGTTGTACTATAGGAAGTGTGAGTGTTTTGGGGTTTTGGCAAGTGGGGCAGACGAATCAGGTCTTGCCCAAGGCCACGTGACGTCACACAAGCAGCACGCAGACAGGAAGTGCTGCCGGTTGCAGGGAGGAAGTGGGCGTGGCCCCTGGAGGGCTGGGGAGGGGAAGAGCCCAGTTGGCCAGCCCTGCAGGAGCATGCATCACCAGAGCCCGAAGGCCCACTCTATAACCCACGGCAGCTCATTTTGGAGCCGGGAAGGGTGGTGAGGACCGTCATTACAGGATGTGTGTCTCTGCTCATAAGAGCACCTCCATGGCGAAGTGAAAAGGGCATGGGGAGAAGAGCAGGAGACTAAATTAGACCTCTAATGAAGGCCAAAGCTACCGGCTCTATAAATAGACATAATGACAACACACACAGCAAACTAGTTTTCTACACCCAGCACAGGGTGTGGAGAATTGCGCCTGTTTTGTCTTTTTCCTTACTTCTCGAGTTTCCCAGGCTGCGTCCTACGTTCAAGCTTGCTGGTTGGTAGCGTGCCGTAGTGGTCGTGGAACTGTTCTTTTAACCAGCAGGCATTGGGTTTGAATCCTGCGTGGGGGCATTACTGTTAAAGCCTCAAGCAAGGTACTCTGCCTGAATTATTTCACTACGCATTGTCTAGGTAAAGCAGTCTGCTATGCAAATGAGCACTGGAAAATAAAGCAGGCATGCTGTTTCTTACTGGGTTAGATTCATTTCAGAAAGTGGCCAGTGCAGGTGTATAACCTGGTGGGGGTGGCTAACTTGCAGCACTTTTCATGGGATCATACACCCGGTTCCTTAGCCAGGTGCATTATGGGTCGAGAGACTTTGGGCCTGCATTTTATACCGGTCAAGAGCTATGACTTTCAATCAGACTCGCAAACTTTACTGTTTCCTTTCACAGACAGGCCTAACAAGTTGAGCAATCGCCAGCAATAATGAAAAAAGAGTGTGTTTGTACTGAAAAAATTTGACTGGTATTTATCTGTGTCAGAATTAAAGACATATGCTGATTGGATCCATATTTTTAATCAGGAAGGAATATGCTTTGCTGTGTGCATGATGCAACTCTGAATGGGGTAAGATACCAAAGCAGTCAGCACTGCTGAAAATGAGGCCAGACGTGTCCAGGGTGCTCTCTCAGGCCTGTGACAGTGTTTGAAGGACAGGGCTTCTCTGTTTGCTCCGCTGCTGACTGTCGATCCCCTGCTCTCTGTGTAACCCTCACAGCAGCTGAACCACCCCAATGTGATAAAGTACCTGGACTCCTTCATCGAGGACAACGAGCTGAACATCGTGCTGGAGCTGGCGGACGCCGGCGACCTGTCTCAGATGATCAAGGTGAGCGGCGGCGGTGGCGGCGGCGGCGGCGGAGGCGGGGGGCGGTTTGTTACCGCTGTCGGACAGGGACTCTCCGGTCTCCGAGCCTCCGAGCTGGGGCCGGCGCCGGCAGGGAGGGCCGGCAGGGAGCAGGCCCGCGGGCCGAGATCATTATGCGTGCTGCTGTTTGTCGTCCTACTCCATTATTTATGGAGCGGCGCCCAGCGGAGCGGAGCTCACAGAGCCGGGCGCCACGGAGAGGGGCTGAGGAACAGGCCTGCGCAGCAGGACACATGTCAGCACTGACACACACACGCACACACACACGCATACACACACACACGCGCACACACACACGCACACACACACACACACATGCACACACATACACGCACACACACGCACACACACACATACACACACACACACACGTGCGTGCACACACCTACATACACACACACACACACATACACACACCTACATACACACACACACACACACATACATACACACACACACACACACACATACACACTCACACATACACACAACCACACACACACACACACACACACACACACACACACACACACACAAACACACGCACACACATACATACACACATAAACACACATGCACACACACATAAACACACACGCACACACACGCTCGCATACACACACACACACACACACACCCTACTTACACACATAAACACACACACACGCATACACACACATGCACACATACACGCACTCTCACACACACGCGCACAGACACGTACATATACACACACAGACTTTCACACAAAGACCCCCAGAACCCTCAAAGCATAGAGCTTCTCTCTCACACTCTGTCTCACTCATCTTCTACACGCAGTCATGTGGTAACCCTGCCTCACCCTGATTAATATCACGCATCAGGAACCATGGAGAAGCACTGCGGTTACCTTTACACAACGACCCTAATGGCAACGTGAGCATGCTAAGCTACACTTTATTATCATACGTTATAGACACCATAACAGACTTCAGAAGTAATCACTAATATGGCAGCTGTTGTGCTGTCTTTTGCCATCACATATTATCTCAGTGTTATATCGCAAATTGCACCAAAATTTATAACAGGCATAAAATGTTATTATTATTATGATTATTAACTTTTTCATTTATTTCACATAGTAAGTAGCATGTGTAGATCGTTGCTAAAATCCCTCAGTGGGTACTTGGGTGTAATATTTTATTAAATGTGATTTGACATGTAATTGGTAGCGATTTAGCTACAAAAGTTGCCAAATACTAATGTTATAATGGGGTGAAATAGTTGAAATGTGAAACAAGAAACACGAAGTTGCACTAAGCGGCACTCAAATTCAAATCTTTCATTTTGTAGATATTTTTAAGACAAGTGACAATTCAAAGGACCCTTGTTTTTTGTTTTTTTGTTTGTTTGCTTTGATTTTTTTTGGTCTTGTCAGATTATTTTTCTTACAGTGAAAAAAACATCATTTAAATGCGAGAGTGCCATATTTCGATAAATTTGAGGCATCATGTAATTTTCAGTTCTAATATGCATATCTCACTCAAAATATCCCTCGGTCTGCTTAGGGCAAAATGTAAAAAATAGGTTTAAAACTGATAAATAAAAATGATATGTACATAAATATTTGTTGAATTGTGGCATTAAGCGTGTTTCGCCGTTTAATTCATGGGATTAGTATTAATTATCCGTGGTGGTCATTCGAGACTGGCAAACCTCATTAAGCGGCATCGTCTAATGGCCCCTAATTGGCAGCTCAAAGAGTGGAGTGGAGAGGGTTAAAATGTTAATGCAAAGATAAATAATTCTTCTGATGTTCAGCGGTATTTCAGACAGGATGATGTGTGTGTGTGTGTGTGTGTGTGTGTGTGTGTGTGTGTGTGTGTGTGTGTGTGTGTGTTTGTTCGTGCGTGTGTTAGTGTGTGTGTGCACGCGTGTGTGTGTGCGTGTGTGTGTGTGTGTGTGTTGTGTGTGTGCGTGTGTGTGTGTGTGTGTGTGTGTGTGTTTAGTGTGTGTGGGGGACAGGGCAGGTTGCCGGCTGCCAGATCTGACTCATCTTTTATGTATACCTCCTCCTTCCACAGTATTTTAAAAAGAAGAGAAGACTCATTCCTGAAAGGACAATATGGAAATATTTTGTACAGCTGTGCAGTGCCTTGGAGCACATGCATTCCCGCAGGATAATGCACAGAGGTAAACATCCACTCCCTCTGTACCCTCTCTGTCTTTCTCTCTCCATCCTTCACTTCCCCCTGATTTCTGACACCGCCCCCCCACCCCGTTTCCTCTCTATCTGTCTGGATGAATGTCTTGGCGCGTCTCCCGTCACAGACGCGCTCTCTGTGAGTTTTGTTTGGCTCCTCTCGGTGTGTTTGTGTGCTTTTATATCCCTGTGCTGTGAATCACGCAGCGGGCGGCGGGCCCACGTCGCCTCCTCTCCCTGCGTCACGGGTTTCCGTCTGGGGACAGGCGTGCGGCGGCGGTGATGTGTGTGTGCGGGGGGGACAGGGAGGGGGGTTCCGTGTGTCAAAGCCGCCCATTAGCAGCGCTGACAGAGCTGTCCGTCACGCGGCGGGTGGGCGGGTCCCGCACCTCCGGCACTCACCTCCAGCTGAGAAAACCCGCCTGTCCTGTCTCTTTATGGTGTTTTCATTAGCGCTTAAGGAAGGAGCTGGGGAATATTTAAGTCGCTTGTCGGATGAACTCTGTATAACAGAGGAAACTAAAGATCATTAAAATCCTCCTCGTTTTTTTTTTTTTTTATTGTCCTGTATTCGTTAACTCTTCCCTCAGTGTGTGGAAATTGGGCTCGCGTTTGTGTTGTTGTGAGACGAGCTCAGGGGGGTTTCTGAAGGATGGGGTCACCGAGGGCACAGCGCTCCCCCACACACACACACAGCTGTGCCCACCGTCCTCTCCTGGGGCGTCCCGCAGAGAGAGGGAGCGCGGTGACGCAGGGCAGGCACCGCGGATGACCCCTGACCTCTGAACCCTTACCCCTGACCCCTGACCCCTGACCTCTGAACCACTCTGTGTGTGTCGCAGATATCAAGCCGGCCAACGTTTTCATCACTGCCACGGGGGAGGTGAAGCTGGGAGACCTGGGCCTCGGCCGCTTCTTCAGCTCCAAGACCACGGCTGCACACTCCTTAGGTAGGACTCCATACAGCGTACGCGCTTCCACGCTAAACTACACCACTTTACACACCTCTACACACCTCTGCACTACACACATCCACACCTCTACTCCCCTATATATAGCTACATTCCTGACAATTTTACACTCTATTATGCCACTCCACACACCTCAGTTTCTCTGTACTTCTGTGTATTTCCCTCTACTGCTATGGACTCTTTGCCATGTTACATGTGTACATGTACACACACCTCTGCACTCCTCTACTACTCTTTGCACACCTCTAGAACTGTATATGCAGTTTTATGCACCTCCACATCCTAGTAGCATTGCACATGAAAATATCTGAGAGACAGAGACTTCCTCTTCCACTTCCCCCTGGTCACACTTATCATTTCCTCTGTGGGCTGACTCACACGTGAAGAAACATACACACACTCACACCGCGCACACACACACACACACACACACACACACACCCTCACACACGCACACATGTTCATGCACACACACACAGACACACAGACACACACACACACACACACACACACACACACACACACACACACACACACACACTCTCAGTGAAATGCAGCTCCCTCAGTTCGTCTCTCTGCTATTGTTCACCACGCTGTAACAAGTGTGGCAGCACATGTGTGATGGACAGCAGTGGCCTCTGGTGTGTCTGCTTTGGTGATGATGGTGTGTGCGTGTGTGCGTGCGTGTGTGTGTGTACCGGGGGGTGGGGGGTGTGGATGAGGTCTCGGGGGGCAGGATTACCCCCGTGCTTGCCCCAGGCCAGCGCGGCCGTGTGGGGGGGATTAGACTGGCACAGCGGCACCCTGGCTGGATTAGAGTGTGGGGAAGGAAGGGGCTCAGTGTGTTTCATTTCAGCAGAGTTTTATTCAGCCGCAGCCCACAGGAGGAAGCTCTCAGCTGCACAGAAACACAGCTAATTGATGCCACAGGAGTCTGGGGGGTGGAGAGAAACTCATCCTTTATTCCTTTGGCTGCTTTCCTTTTTTTGGTGGTGTTTTTTTTTTTTGGTCTTTTTTGGGGGTGGGGGAGCCGTATACAAAACAGAATGTTAGACGGTCAATAAAAAATTTTTGCAAGTTTATTTGTGGCAATCTTATCATATTGTCCACATCAAGGCTTCTAGGTCTGGTTTTCTTTTGTTTCTTTACTAGCAGGAACCACAGTGACAAGCTGTCATTTCCCCTTTTTAAATTACGTTTGTGTGTTTATGATTTTTATATAACGTGGTTGGTTTTCTATATGATATTCCTGTTTATTGCATTTATTATTTGTGGAATACGTAAATTCTGTGTTGCACTTCCAGATTGGTGCATGTGGATATGCACAAAATAATGCAGGATTTTTGGGCTGTTGAGGAATTGTTGCTATTCATCATTTTCCCTCCTCTCCTCCGCTCTGGGGAATTCGGTTTCCTCCCTCCGACCAATCACAGTCCTGTTAACGATCGGACACATAGTCATGGTGTGCCACAATGTTTCATTAAATTGAAACCGAGTTCTGCAGGCACACACAGCGCATTCCTTGCTTAAGAACTCTCAAGCACACAAAACAAGTAAAACGCAGAGCGCATTAGAGTGAAATGCAATTAAAGGCGCGCAGCTCTGTCTGAACCCGGTGATTTCTAGTTGGTCCTTCCTCTCTGTGGTGTTAACGAGGTGAATAAAGGAGTGTGTGTGTGTATGTGTGTATGTGTGTGTGTGTGTGACTGTCACATCCACCCTGGAGCTTGACTGAGACCTTTGCTGGCCTTGAAAGACCTCTCTCTCTGTCTCCCTCTCTTTCTTTCTCTCCCCCTCTCTCTTTCTCTCCCTCTCTCTCCCTTCTCTCTCTCTGTCAGTCTGACTCACTCTTTTTCTCTCTGCTTCTCTCACTCTCTCTCTGTCCTTCTCCCTCTCTCCCTTTCTCTCTGTCTCCCTCTCTATCTTTCTCTCCCTCCCTGTCACTCTCTCTCTCTTTCTCTGTCCCTCTCCCTCACTGTCTTTCTCTCTTTTTCTCTCTTTGCTCCTCTGTCTCTCTGTCCTTCTCTCACTCCTGGGAAACATACATCGTAGCAATTTCCGCACTTTTACGCTGGCCCACAGGGCTGGCTGTGCGGCTGTTATTAGGATTGTGAAAAAAATGAACTAAGAGAAGGAGTAGTTAGCAGAGGAGAGTGCTAGGAGCAGACATCAGGTCTGAAAAGCGAGACAAAGCCTCACAGATCTGGCTCGGGCGGCGTGCTCTGTGTGACGGTGTGGCCATGTGAGTGTGTGGCAGTGTCACTGTGTGGCAGTGTCCCCCGTGCCAGTGTCAGAGTGGTGAAAGGGCTCCGAGGGGACAGCCCCCGATGCAGAGTGACACTCTGCTGGTATTGAGAGAGTATCATTACTCAGATGAGTGTACCAAGGATCATAGCTGGCTGACTGTGGGCCCTGGGGGTTGATGGTGGTGGGGGGGTTTGTTTTTTGGGTGTGTGTTGGGGGTGGTGGGGGGGTTCTGTTTTGGGTGTGTATTGGGGGGTTGGGGGTTCTGTTCAGGGTGTGTGGTGGGGGTTCTGTTCAGGGTGTGTGTTGGGGGTGGTGTTGGCTTGCGGGCTCTGTCTGTGTGCGTGACAGCTGAATGAGGGAGGGGACACGCCCGCAGCAGCAGGAGATGTGCTCCTGACCGGGGCCTGACCCCACGGCTGGACCCGCAAATTCACCGCCTCGGTTCGCACGGAGTGCGCCTCAGAGGAACGAGCAAGCAACCCTCGCTCGGGGGTTGAGGTGAACGCCGCACCCCTTCACCCACCGCAACCGGCCCAGCAGCCCCGGTGCTCCAGCTCACCGCCTCTGACTCAAATGCAGATGGCTGTCCGTTGGGCTCAGAGTTATTGTCATTTCTGTACTGCCTGGCTGTGGCGCTAAGGCCAGCCTGTGACATCCCAGTCAACAGATTACTGTCTCAAAACATGCCACAACATTGCGGGTAGTCATGGCAATGCACTTCATAAGGTTCTGGCCACCTGCACATTTGACGTTGTCATCACAAATTTATGGAATTCTGCAGTCATCGTAATAATGGGGGTGGAGCAAGTTTATCCATGAGCCTTTTTTTTACCACAGTGCACTAATATAAGATACAGTGGCATTTCCTAATTATGGCTGTCATCAGATCAGGGTTAATGGATCTTCTGGGGCACCTTTGCGTAATCTCTCTAACGCGCTGCCGAAATGTCACGGCCGTGCCACAGCTTAGCATTTTGAGAATTTTATGGAGATGCAGGTCCGTGTCGCAATATGAGTAACATTTTGACACGTGTATATATATATATGGAGTGTTCACACAAGCTTGCGGTGAGCGTTTGTGTCTGCTGGTTCAGCCACGAGCTTGAAGATACACAAATAATCAGCTTGGAGAAAGCACAATGAGAGGAGAGTGATGGGGGAAGGGAACAGCAACCTTTATTTACACATATTTATTTTACCTTTATTTACAATGAAGATAAACTCAGTAACTGCACCTTAAGATTATTGTCCCAAGGTTGTTAGTTTTTATGGAATGTGGAAGAGGTGGTCACATTAGTAACTAAAACGTTTTTTTTAGGTGGTGCATTATTGAAGTCATGAGTTTATGCTGTATTAGAGTATTTTTCTCACAGTCACTGCACTGTATGGTAAATTTTTCATTTAGAGGAACAGAGTGTTACTCTTCCTGTAAGACATGGCTATAGGTAACGGGGGCTGCTTAAAATGTGTGCTTATGAGGTCAATGTCAAAGTGTTTTCAATGTCAAAGTACACAAAACCACCGTGATACAGACTAGTGATTTTCTATGCTGGTATTTTATTATCAAGCTATGAAATTAATTTTCTTTTAATTTTCAGGATCCCTGATCCCTAAATACCTGGGTATTTAATGTGACACATAAATACAATAAAATTACCTTATTTTGTTCACTTCAAAGTTCAGATTATTACAGAGTCATAAAAGAGAGATAAACATTTAATCCAAGAGAGAGAAAATGGGTGATGAATGACTCGCCTTTGAAAGGACCCTGTGCCAGCTTTGAACTAACTGTGCCCCGAAGGAGAAGACACTACCTGCTCTCTCTTACTACCTTGCCCCAAGTGTTGATGTAGAGTCAGATTCATGCCGTCTGTACTCCTCGTTCACCAGAGCCAGTGCTGAATGATGCTCAGAACCTTCAGAGCTGTGGACAGACACTGCAGGTGATGAAGATGGAAGATGTCGTGAATGTGTCAAATTTGCGGTAGGAGCCAAGTTTCAGAATGACATCTGTCAGAAGGGGAATCCCTTTCCTAGCACCGGCGCTCGTGTTGACACACATCCTGTTTCACCATTTAAAAAAAACTCCATTTAAAAAAAAAAAAAAAAAAAGGCCTAAAATGGCACCTGTTACTAATACACTTGTTGCAGCACTGTCTTCCAGTCTGTCATCAGCAGGTGACGTGGGGAAAGTCCAGATTAGTTGCTGATGCTTTGGGGTGTTGGCTAGAAAGGAAACCGGTCATGAAAATATGGAGGTATACGGAACGAAGCGGGGAGTGTGTAACTGAGGAAAGAAACGGAAATCTTTCCGGGGAAACTGCGTGTTCCCTTTCGCCCATGCTGAGGGCCCGCCGTCTCTGAGCAGCGGCGTTGTGGATGAAGACGAGGCCCCTCGGAGGCTGGAGGGTTTCCGCGGAACGTATCGCCGCCTCGTTAAAAATGGCCGCCGCGCATGCGGAAGGGGGCCCCTGTGCGCCTGGCTCAGTCACAGACGGCTGGAGATCAGGAGCCGGGATGGCAGAGAGATGACAACGCTCGCTGTAATGAGATTCCAGCTCCTCGTGCTCCCTCTAAACAGGAAATGAGCGCCGCTTTAAATTTCATTTAGCGCTCCTTATGCAGAAATGCGGAGAAATTTATTTGCACCTACCAGCTACCACTGTGTGTCTGTGTGTGTGTGTGTGTGGTGTATGTCTATGTATTGGGTAGAGGAGAACTCATTAGTGTCCAGAGACCAGCGGAGACGTGGTCATAGCTTAATGAAGGCAGCTGGCAGGCACATGCAGTGACTCTAACAAGCCAGCGATGGGCAGGAGCGCTCGGGTTACCCTGGTAACAACTCTGAACTCCAACCTCGGAGGTTAGTGACCCGTATATGTGCGAGGATCACAGGCGTATGCAAATGCACTCACACTCCGTTTCTGGTTTCTCCTTTCTCCTCCTCCTTTTTCTCCCTGTTACTTTTTTTCCCCCTCTTCCCTTCTTTCCTTCCCCCTCTGTCAGACGCATGCATGTGCGCGTGCGTGAGTGCTTGCATGGTTACATCTGTGAGAGCATGTGCATGCGTGTGCGCGCGTGTGCATGTGTAAGAGTGGGTGTGTGCGTGCGTGTGTGTGTGTAAGAGCAGGTGGGTGCGTGTGTCCGTGCGAGAGTGCGTATGTAAGAGGGGGTGCGTGTGTGTGTGTAAGAGCAGGTGGGTGCGTGTGTGTGTAAGAGCGGGTGTGTGTGTGTGTGTGTGTGTGTGTGTGTGTAAGAGCGGGTGTGTGTGTGTGTGTGTGAGAGTGTGTGTGTGTAAGAGCGGGTGCGTGTAAGAGCGGGTGTGTGTGTAAGAGCAGGTGGGTGCGTGTGTGTGTGTGTGTAAGAGCGGGTGTGTGTGTGTAAGAGCGGGTGTGTGTGTATGTGTGTAAGAGCGGGTGTGTGTGTGTGTGTGTAGAGCGGTGTGTGTGTGTGTGTGTGTAAGAGCAGGTGGGTGTGTGCGTGTGTGTGTGTGTAAGAGCAGGTGTGTGTGTGTGTGTGTGTGTGCATGTGTGTGTGTGTAAGAGCGGGTGTGTGTGTGTGTAGAGCGTGTGTGTGTGTGTGTAAGAGCGGGTGTGTGTGTGTGTGTGTAAGAGCAGGTGGGTGTGTGTGTGTGTGTGTGTGTGTGTGTGTAGAGTGTGTGTGTGTGTGTGTGTGTGTGTGTGTGTGTGTGTGTGTGTAAGAGCGGGTGTGTGTGTGTGTGTGTGTAAGAGCGTGTGTGTGTGTGTGTAGAGCGGGTGCGTGTGTGTGTGTAAGAGCGGGTGTGTGTGTAAGAGCAGGTGGGTGTGTGTGTGTAAGAGCGGGTGTAAGAGCGGTGTGTGTGTGTGTGTGTGTGTAAGAGCGGGTGTGTGTGTGTGTAAGAGCGGGTGTGTGTGTGTGTGTGTAAGAGCAGGTGGGTGTGTGTGTGTGTGTGTGTGTGTGTGTGTGTGTGTGTAAGAGCGTGTGTGTGTGTGTGTGTGTGTGTGTGTGTGTGTGTGTGTGTGTGTGTGTGTGTATGCCTGCGTGTGCGTGGGCGCAGCACCCTGGCACCACAGGGCAGGAGGCGGCCCGGTGACCGGTCTGACAGGTGTACTGTCCAGGCTTGTGGCGACAGGGCCTCTGCCACGGGACGAACAGGAGCCGTAATTAGGAGGGGGAAACAGGAGCGAACGTCAAACAAATGATCAGGCAGGGGCTCATGTTTGTCAGGAGGGATTGCCTGCGAGGGGAGGAAGTGACAGTGCATGGCGGGATAATGAAATAAAAATGAAAGATTTGCCTGTGCGTTTGCGTGGGATTCAGGGCGAGCGCCGCGCTCTGCACCCCCCCCCCCCTGCGCACCCCACCCCCCGCGCTCTCCGCTCACAGTCAAACGAGCCCCCCTGTGCCATCACCGGCGAGACAGAGCAGGACATCTCGACGGCAGCCCCGCCCCCCGGGCCCCCCCCCCGGTATTGCCGGCTCGCCCTGTCACCCTCTGTCCCCTGCCCCCAAAAAAAAACATCAGCTCTCTAATTAGCCTCTGTCTGTGTGAGTCGGAAGACACAGGCAGTTTGTTTGGTGAAATGTGTATATGCGAGATGGGCATTAAACAGGGGAAAAAAAAAGCGACAAAACAAACATGAAATTAAGCTGTCTTGGACTTTTTGTTTTTAATGAAGCATTTTGCTTCTTGTTTGAGTGTGGGGGCACATGTATGTGTGTGCGTATTTGTCAGTGTTCACGTGTGTGCATTTGTGTATCTGTGTATGTGCATGTGTGTGCATATGTGTGCGTGTGTGTGTGTGTGAGTGTGTGTGTGTGTGTGTGTGTGTGTGCGTGTGTGTGTGTGTGTGCATATGTGTGCGTGTGTGTGTGTGTGCATATGTGTGCGTGTGTGTGTGTGTGTGTATCACTGGGCTTGTCTTCTAATTCTAAGCTACAGCAAAATTAAAAAGTGTCATTGAAGGGTGAAAAAGCAGTTAAATAGAGAGGGTTGTTAGGTTATCAAATTAGTGAATTTGCATTGATAATAGTTTTACATTTTCGAAAAGGGATTTTTAAACTGTAATTGCTGCGGGTTTCCTTCCACCAATTACCCTGAGTCTCTTTGTTTCGTGGTACTGTCTTTTGTTTTGTTCTTGTTCCCCTTTAGCTGTTAACAGTAGGATTTATAATTAAAAGGTAATGAAAATGTTCAAATTCATGCCTGGCTCTGGGTGCCAAACCGCATTAACAGGAAGAATAGAGTGTACTGTACTCTGCCATTTATCTTTAATACAAAACACCGAACACTGGAGCATGGGGGAGATAAACAGGGCTTTTTATATATTTAACGAATATATATATGTGTGCGTGTGTGTGTGTCTGTATGTATGTATTTTTCTCTTGAAGCTGGAAAAATTAGCTGCACAAAGTTCTGGTTCACTGAGAAATAATAATAAATTCTCACATTAGACTGCTGTATATTTTTAGATGCATGAAAGATGAATAAAATGCAGCATTTATTGATATTTATATATGTATATTAATGTGACGTATGAAATAAATGACCATGTATTTCGGGAGAATTTGAACATAGTAGTCTGTTTTAATAATAACTGAGAATATGCAGTGTGACTGTATTTTTGTGTTTTTGCATTTTATAAGAGACTCTATATGATCTTTTTAAATCCGTGAACATCAAAGTCTGGGTAGATGTATTGTGTTTGAGTGGACATGCAATGAATCATTGGTGATTTGTTTTTCTGCAGCACGACACCCTGTCTAGAAATAAAATTATTAGCCTAATTTTTAAGTCCAGACCTGAGGGTCTGTACTTTAGGGTTTATACACATCAAAATTTCATTTTAAAGCATACTACTTTTTCCCTTACAAATTAGACAACTGTATTAATTTGCCTAATTAATGTATTAATTTTGGATTAATAGATGCTGAGATTGTAATGGCTTGTTTGATGTTCTCTGGAGTGATGAAGCAGTGTCAGTTAATTTTAACAACTTAATTCATTAAATTCCCTGCCCTACAATTTTAGGAACACTAACAAAAAACAGAAACTGCTATTGGCATAAGAAGTTCTTTGCATTCACTGTTAGGGTCTTATATGAAGTACCATATGGAGATGAATGAGTTTATTCTATATGAAATCACAAAGAAGGGGTTGATATGTATGTCAGGTATGTAGCAAAAGAAAAAATGCATGACTCAGTGTTATGGATGTCTGAAAACATTTGTGTAAATGCAGTGTGTAGATGTTTTGTTGTTTTTACATACTGGATATCTTTCTATTATACTGTATACCTGTTGCAATGCAGCCTAGCACGCGTGCGTGTGTGTGTGGATGTGTTTGTGTAAATGCGTATGCCTTTATAGGAAGACACAACTGTGTGAATGCACAAAAAGACTGACCTACATCTGTGTCTGTTCCTCTCTGACTCTTGTGCATTCCTAAATTGCGGTACCCATCATCCCCTGCAGCCTCAACGGATCTCCCGCACCGCCGTCCCCCGCCCCTGCACTAGCTTTGACACGCATGGAGAAATTCCGAAGAAGTCCACGATCTTTTGGGATCGTGTTGTCCCCTAAGAAGCCGCTCTCCGTCGCCGTGTAGCCATGCGACGCACAAATGACGGCCCTCACTGCGAAGGAGTATAGTTACAGTGCGTATTTTTAAAGACAGCTTTGCTCGTCAGACTGGACGCCGTCGAATCGCCGCTGTTCGTCGGCTTTATGGCGTTACATTACTTCGGGGGTGGGGGTGTAGTATTGGAGGCGCGTGTTTGTCGGCCTGTATTCTGATGGATGTTTGGAGGGGACCGTTAATCAAACACGCTGATGTTTTCCATAATTAATTATCCGTCCCCGCAGATACCTCCACCGCTCATTGACTCAGATAAATATTGGTCTACCTCAGCTGGCTCCGGCGCATGATAATGCCATGCAAGGGCTTTTGATGAATAATCTCTGATTACCCTGTTCTTGTCATATTGACTAATGCGCGGCATTGGCAGACCGGCGCTGATTAGACCGGAAGGCTGGAGCGGTGTGGAGTAGCAGGCTCATTACAGGCCGTCCCCCTGCGACGCCGGACAGCCCATGATAGAGGATCAGACTTGTCAGTCTTTTATCAGGCGCCTAAATGTATCCGCGGCACGACAGCGGCGAGCCCCCTGCGCTCCGTTTTATTTTTCCGGTGAGAGCGCGCGGTAATGACTTCTAAACGGCGCTGGTTGTGCACCGCACCGCTCTCTTGCGTGTGTTTTTCCCCATGCTGTCGCTGGGGAAGAGGGGGGAATCGGTGCTACTGTCCACTGCCCGGGTCGACTGTAATAAAGCCCAATGCACGGTCCTGCAATAAAACAAAATAAAAAGTAACGACGCTATCCGCTATGACAAACAGCAGCACTGCCTTTCGATCCTCACCCTTCGCCGATCCTCTCAATCCCAACGAAGAATTTAAACGAACGCACACCGCCCTCCGATGCAAGGGTAAACGAAGTAACCCGCCCTCCC
This sequence comes from Megalops atlanticus, assembly GCA_019176425.1. Classification (NCBI taxonomy): domain Eukaryota; kingdom Metazoa; phylum Chordata; class Actinopteri; order Elopiformes; family Megalopidae; genus Megalops; species Megalops atlanticus. The sequence continues at coordinate 5,516,621 of CM032878.1, forward strand.
GCCACGTATCAGTTATGGCGTGTTTTTTTTTCTTTCTTTTGCCTCTACTTTTTTCCCTCACTTAAAAACTGTTCCGCCGGACTCATCGCGGAACGGCGGGTCTGAGAGGCTGCTGCGAAAACGCTAATAACCAAAATGCTTTCACACCGCAGGCTGCAGCACGGGCTTGCAGCGGTGCAGCGCGTTCTGTCAGGGCTCAGAAGCTCTCACCTATCAAGCGTCCCACTGTCCTCACTCTGGGAAGAGGAATAAAAAGCAGAACCTGCGCGCAGTCAAAAATAGAATGCACATTGCAGTAATGAGCACATCGCCGCAGCCTCGCGCGAGCTCCAAGCCGTAAAAATGCAAAAGATGCTGAGAACAAGTATTCACTGTCCGACATTTCATTTTTCAGACACTTAATACTTCTTTTGTGGGTTGATGCTATAATGGTACTGTCTGGTTCTTTGTATGTATGTTTTTATATTTGCGAATGTCTGTGTATAGACATGTATGTATGTATGTATGTATGTATGTATGTATGTATGTATGCGTGTATGTATGCATGCGTATTGTTTGGTGTTGCAGTTATAAGCACAGACAGGCAGGAGTCTGCGGAGCATTCCTCTTGGCAGTTAACCAATATCACATGCATGTCGTGGCCCGTCTGTTTGTGGGATCCTCTGTGTCTGGCGATGTGTAAACTCTTTGTACGTCGTGATCACAGTCGATTCCGTTTCTCCTTCTGTTACAGTGGGAACGCCCTACTACATGTCTCCAGAGAGGATTCACGAGAACGGATACAACTTCAAATCAGACATCTGGTCGCTGGGCTGTTTGCTGTACGAGGTAAGAGCAACATGGATTGTGGGACGCCATTAGAATACTAATGGGGAGGCAG
>CM032878.1:5522500-5660000 GCA_019176425.1 Megalops atlanticus
CAGGAGGGGAGATCACGTGTGTGCGTGTGTGTGCGTGCGTGTGTATGTGTGTGTGAGAGAGAGATAAAGAGGGAGAATGTGTGTGACAGGGGTGATCTTTCCTCTGCATTGTACAGGAAGGTAGCTGGACCCACACACACACACACACACACACACACACACACACACACACACACACACCGCCTCCTCTCCCTCCCTCCCTCCCTCCCTCAGACTAACACTCGCTGATCATGGTAATGAGCTTCAGTCACAGCTCAGGGGTCAAAGGGCAAAACGATTATCAGACATCTCCTTATTAAAAATGTAGCACATCGCCAGGGCAGCCATTTTCAGCTTAGCACTTCTAAAGCGCAATTAGGAAACCAGAGAGGGAGAAGAGGAATAATGAAGCCAAGGCAACAGTGTTGCCATCAATAATAACAGCTGCACAAAAAATGATGATTATAATAATAATAACAATAACAAAAATAATACTTCAATAATAGCAATACCAGAAGCAGTGATAGTATTGCAGAGTCTGTAGACTGAGGCAGAGCTGTGAAAACAGTTTAAGAGAGAGAGAGAGAGAGAGAGAGAGAGAGAGAGAGAGAGAGAGAGAGAGAGAGCGAGCCGAGAAGACAGGATGGCACCATCATCTCTGCTTCATTAAAAGGGGGTGTTTATTGCCTTTATTTGCTGTGTGTGTGTGCATGAGTGTGTGTGTCTTATGTGTGCATGTGTGTGCATGTGTGTGTGTGTGTGTGTGTGTGTGTGTGTGCGTGTGTGTGTGTGTGTGTGTGCATTTGTGTTAGACCGCGAGCGTAAACCGGAGTGACAGGAAGCACTTGAGTGGCATTAGGGGGTAATGAAAAGGCGTGTGGGCTCACGCTGGGATGACATCGCCGTAGGAGATGCGGCGTCGTCATCTCGGCCCGGGAAAACGCGCCGCCACCGCCCGCCTCGCCACGCGGCCGGGCCACCGCCACAGCCCCAGGCCCGTCCTGACACCGTCAGACGAGAACGCCGCGAGAACGAGAGCGGATAAAGGGAGAGATTTCACAGCAGCGCTCCCTCGCACCACACTCTTAAAGGTGTCTGTCACCGTCTCGCCACCCCTCCCCGGCTTGTTTCCGCTCGTTTTTTTTATCATTTATGCCTCAGCAGCTTCCTCTAATGCTTCTAAAATAAACTGTTTTCTCAGGGCAAAAGAAGCACTGGGTTGAAAAACAGAGAGACGTAAAATCCCAGCCACATTACTGTAAGAAAACATCCTCAGAATTGTCTTCATCTTGTAAAGATGAGCAGCAGCTTTAGGGGACAGGAGGCTGTGATGGCATTGCGTTTGAGTTTGGAGAACTGAGCTGCACAGCAGTAGGCCTACATTTCTCGGTGCTAATGAAGTTTTCCCTCCCCCTGAAAGTATCAGTGTCTTTGATATGTGTTTGGATTGCTCCTCGGATTGTGCCTTGACCTTGATTTGGGCCATCCTGGGTTTGCCACAGCTGCACAGAACCTCTGGCTGGTTTGTACAGAACCTCTGGCTGGTTCCAGACAGAAGTGACCCGGTCTCCTCCTTGTTCTGTAGTAGGATATGGAGCTTGCTGATTTGATAATTAAACAGGAGTGACACAAAATACCAATTAATTACCAGCCACCAATCAACTGCTGCACATCCCAGGCTTTGGGATGTGAAGAAGTTTTCATGTTATGGAGAGATCTGGCTGATTTGAGATCTGTGTCCACCTACTTCACTAGATGGATCACTGTGTGTTTTACATGAATATCCCCACACTCTTCTGCTTATGGAACAGAAATGGTTTTTATCAATATAAAGTGACCTGAAGTGAATTGACCCTGGGAGTACCAGAACTGAGCTTACACATCATTCAGAACTCAGCTGGAGGAACAGAATTGACTCCATTGCCTGGACTTGGCTTAGCACATCCCTGTTTATCAGGCTTCACCCCTGTCAGGAAGTGGAGTCCAATGAGAGCAGTAAATATGAAATTGTATGTATTGTGTGTGTGTGTGTGTGAGTGCATCTGTAATAAATAACATGTCGATATAAGGGAAAAGCTATTTCAGCTCCATTACTTCTACCAGTGGTTCTTGGGTTAGGTGGTTTAGTGAACCTTATTCTGAATGAACAGGAAAGCGAGGAGGGTGAGTAAGTGAGTGAGAACTCTCACAGTCCCCCCACTCTTTCTCTCTCTCCCTCCCTGCAGATGGCTGCCCTGCAGAGTCCCTTCTACGGGGACAAGATGAATCTCCTGTCCCTGTGCCAGAAGATCGAGCAGTGTGACTACCCACCTCTCCCCTCCGACCACTACTCTGAGAAGGTAGGAGCGACTCCCAAATGCCCAGGGTAGCAGAGCTCCAAAGGCAGCATCTGTTAAGCCACACAATGTCACTTCCTGGCACCTGTTTGACACCAGCAGGCCACCAATAGGAACCTCAGATGTGCATAGGGGGTCCAATTCTGGTCGTGCAGGCCCAAACTCCAGCAGGGTTTACATCACACTCTAAACGACAGTCCCAGGACAGGGAGGTAAGGCTCAGATCCCTCAGAGAAGGTAGTAATGAGGTGGAAAGGAAACTTTCTTCACTAGGACCCAGCAGAAGCACTGTGAGGCATCCACGGCCTATAGTTTATACAGTTGTACAGCAGTTTCACATCATATAAAAACAGCTCCAAACGCAACTCGTCTCCAAAGCCCAAACATTTTTTAATTGCACGTTCAGAACAGAGCACGGCATTCCTTACAGTGGGGCTAAGGGAAACCCCGGGTTACGGCGCATGAATTAAAAAGTAATTATAAAACAAATTCTCTCATTAACACCTCGGACTGTCACAGTGCGCCTCGTCTGCCTCTCGTCTGCTGGAAGATGGCATTTTAAGCGGAAGGTGACTGTAGCGTAGGGCATCCGCGTGGCCCCGATCGGTCTTCAGCTCCTTTCATTTTAATTGTCCTCTAAAACGGCAGCCAGCTGAGCTCCGGGCTCAGAATCACACGTAGGGAGAGCTCTTTCCTGTTGTTACTGTCTCGGCGCGGACAGATCAATGTCACTCGCGGTGGCCGGCCGCGTGAGGGCGACGAGGCCTCGTGACCGTGTTGACACCCGCAGTCAGGTCCCTGGAGAAGGGGGGTGGGGGTCAGGACGGCTCTCCCCCGTGACGGGTCATGGAGCTCCGCGGGCCGGCCTCCGCGGTGTGCGCGGTATCGGGGAGACTCCTCGCGCATGCTACACGCTGTTAGCTTTCCCACGTCCGCCTGTCGGCGGCAATAACAATCAAAACGAGGCGCCTCTGAGTGCTGGATCTCTGCCTGTGCTGAGGGGAGGAAAAAAAAACGCAGCTGAGGAAAACCTGGCCCCGTGCTGGAGACGCGCCACTCGCCAGGATCTGATGACAGCGCAGCGCACAGCTGTCCTGAGCGGTGAGCTGGACCAGATCCCACTCAGCGGTGAGCGCGAGTGAAGCTCTCTCACCGCTGCGGGTCGGGCGAGCGCAGGGAGGGGCGCTATATCACAGCAGACAAGAGAGGGTGGAAACACACACGGGAGTCCGAGGGGTTAACTCCGATATGTTACTGTCATTTGGCAGATTTGCTTATCCAGAGCAACTCGTTACATTGCATTATTGTCATTTAGCAGACCATCTTGTCCAGAGTGACTTACACAGATTACAGTTTTATCCATTTATACTACTAGACATACACTGAGGCAATTGTGGGTTAAGTATGTTGGCCCAAGGGTACAACAGCAGTGCCCCAGCAAAATTCTGCTTACTAGTCCCTAATTCACAAAGAAAAGATGAGAATTACACATCTCCGTTTCTGTAGGGAGTTCTGTAAAGACAAGTCAACCGTCGTGGATGTTGAACCTTCACAAATGAAGTGAGAAAAAAACAAAGAGAAAGACAATGCATACACGTACATTATATCAAATAAGAAAACATGAGAATAAGCAAAAGCAGGTATCACATGAGTGTGCTGACCAAACATATCAGCGGGGGCAGAGGGAGGGAAAGGAGTTAGAGAGACAGAGTGTGAAGGAGAGAGTCAGAAAGACAGGAGAGAGACGGAGAGAGGCAAGGAGAGAAGAGCCTGAAGGCGGAGGTGTCCCTGCCCTTCTCTCTGCTGAGTGAGGTGACAGGGACGGTGAAGGCAGCCAGCTCTCTCTGTGAGCACAGGCCAGCTGCTGTCCCTCCACAGACCTACCTGACAGGGCTGGGAACAAGATCGAATAAGGCCTGTGTGTGTGTGTGTGTGTGTGTGTGTGTGTGTGTGTGTGTGTGTGTGTGTGTGTGTGTGTGTGTGTGTGTGTGTGTGTGTGTGTGTGTGTGTGTGTGTGTGTGTGTGTGTGTGTGCCTCTACTGCCTGATCTGGTACACAGCCCGCTCCCCTTCCCATCTCCCCCCCCTCTCTCCGTCATGTTCACAACCTTGTGTTTTACTGCGCTAAGTGACAGCGATACGTTAGCTGCTCAGCTTTTAAAGGTCAGGAATTCACACGTCTTTTGTCATGGCGCTGACTTTTTCTTCTTCTGTGTTTTTTTTATCAGTGTAAATAACAAGATCAAACTCACAAAAAGGGTAGTGAGGTGTTTCGTAACACCCCTTGGCGTTAAAAGTCATTTTCATTGCTGTAAATATGATCTTAGTGTTACACCCCATACCTTGGACACAGAAACAGACCAGCCATAGTCTGAAGAGAACTACTCATGTCCACACCAGCAGCAAATGGAAGGATGTCTGTGGAAAAATAGTCCTGGTAAAATAGCTGACTCTTATCCCTCCACTCCAGACAGTTATAAATACTGTCATTCCAGTGTCTTGATTCGAGTCTACGTTCACTGTATCTCAACAGCAGAATACCTTCCTAAAATATACATAAAAAATGGAAAAGACTCTGGAGCCTGGATTCATTCAACATTTATCATTAACTCCTTTTTTCGTTCACACACGTCACCATGTTCAGCTATCACCAAAATTAACAGAAACAATAGTTTTGTCTGCGGGGAAAAAGGAACGCTTGTATTTACTTGTTCATTCAGTTAAGGACAAAAGCTGATTGAATCCTGATCCTATCTCTCCCCCACAATAAAAATCTTCACCCCACCCTCCCCTCATGTTAGGGCTTGCCTAACCAGCCTCTCCTCCTGTGTTCAGTGATGTTTGACCCTTCACAGACTCATACCCCTCTAGGCCCCTGATCATCCCTGAGTGTGATTGGGGTCTTGGCCATTGTGCACACTCTGCACCTCAACAGCTAACTACTTAAAAACAGCTAATACTGGCAAATAAGAAGACACACTTGTAATGATTTGGGCCCTCTGCTTGCCTGTCCCTCCTCTGCATTCTGGTGCTTCAGTCCTTGGCTTCTCCTCTGTTTGAATATTTCCCTCTGCACTCCTTGTGTTCCCCCATCTTCTCCTCTTGTGTGAACCTTTCCCTTCATACCCCCTGAATTTCCTCAGCTTCTCCTCCTGTGTGAACTCCCCTCTGCACCCCGTTTCCTCACCTTCTCCTCCTGTGTGAGCCTCTGTTTGAATCTTCCCCTCTGCACTCCCTTTCTTTCCTCAGTTTCTCCTCCTGTGTGAACCCCTGTTTGAATCTTTCCCTCTCTATCCCCCATGTTTCCGCAGCTGAGAGACCTCGTCAGCATGTGCATCAACCCCGACCCGGACCAGCGCCCGGACATCGTCTACGTGCTCCAGATCGCCAAGCAGATGCACCTGTGGTCCTCCAGCACCTGAGCTCCCAATGGCTCACCTGCGCAGCAGCTGGAGACAGGAGACCGCGGCCAATCGCGGGCCAGCCATCTCGGTCTTACTTGAATTCAGTCTGTTTTGTTCACTTTTCTGAGAGAAAGATGCAGAGCGATGCCTCGAGAAGCTTTGAGATGAGCAGACTGCGTTGTTTTTTCCTTTTCTGTTTATTCGGAAAACCACTTGTTTTTTTTAATAAGACCTATATAGTTGTCTGCATCGTGCAGTGGTTAAAATATATCTCTATCGAGCGCAGTGCAGTGGTTGGTGGAAAGGAAAGTGAGGGGGTGGTGCCATTCCCCCATTGGACCAGGGGAAAGGGAGGTCTGTCTGGTTTTGATGATGTCACAATGGGCTCTTCCTCCAGGGTGAGGCAAGAAGCTGGACGTGTCCCTGCTCAAATGAGACAGGCTTTCAGAGCAATGTGAACTGACCAGTCGGATCCCTCACTTGCTATATGCATACTAATGATGTACTTTAAATATTGCATATTAAAATTTCATTTTTCCTTTTTTTAAACACTTTACTTTTTCAGTGCTACATAACAATGTGTCTGGACATCATTTAAATGTAGAATATTGCTGATAAGGCCTACTGTTTTTTTTTTTTCAAAGCAGTTTGAAAATGCCTGATAGCTCCAGTTGATTTGTGGTTTGAAGTTCCCCGCTGGAAGCTGCAGAATTAAAGGGGTTCTGTGGTTCAGTTAATGTTTTGTCGTGTGCTTTTTTTGTTTTGTAGATGGATAAAGGAACTTACTGATAGCATCCTCGCCAAGATCAAAGCCGAACATGCTATTGCGCAAGCCTTGTTACAGAAGTATTTTTCTACTGTGAAATTATAAAACATTAACTATATAGAATCATTCTATTAAGAGACATGTTAAGAAGCATAGCTAATAAAATATACTCTGTATAACCTGAGTGGATTCTCAGATATTATGATGCCCATATAGGAGAGGAGCAAAGAAAGCTGCCCCTGTCCTTCAGTGACGAGGAGGTGTGGTCGGTGCGGTTTGGTCTACCTTCTGTACTGCACGCTCCACCCCAAAAGATACTGACCAATCAGCTGTTACTACATCACAACAGGCTCTATGTCTGAGGAGCAATGACACCTGACACCTGTGACATCATCACACAGGCTACTGTGGAGGAGGCAACTGAATATGCTAGCCAATTAAGTAGGGACTAGCAAAGCAGAAAAAACTAGTATCTGCAATTTTGTAGTCAGAGGATGATACAGATCTGAACCTGAAATTAACATTAGTGAGGAAAGTCCACTGAGAAATTGAAAAATCAGTGAACGAAATGGGCCAAACCATGCAAGCAGACAGAAAGGCATGGTTAGAATGCCCCTTGTGTTGACTTGTTTGCGCAGTGTGTGTGCGTGTGTGTACACACTTTTGACGCCTCCTCCCTCGGTAGCCTGTCACAGGTGTCTGTTGCGTCCGCCCCCTCACTGTGTCACTGAAGGATCCCGTTGTTCACCTGCCACAAACCAAAGATTCATGGGATTGACTCCCGTGCAGGGCTGCCTTCCCACTGATCACGTGACTTGGTCACTGCGGAGACAATCTCTGCTTAATGATGTAAAACTTAACGAGGGAGCGCCCTGCAGTACAGGTTTACTGGTCATTAATATCGAGCACACCTCAACAAGCTACACTGAAAATGTAAGATGGCAAATTTCCATTAAATATCAACTACATTCTCTTCTTGTAATCTGTTTTTTTTTCCATCTCTGTTTAAACAAGTCCGGTGTGTGTTCATCTCATGAAATCACACTGAGGTGCCTCTTTCTTTATGCCATAGAAAACAATGCATTGCTTTACTTTTACTGGATGAAAAGGATAACTCATCACACCTCTGTCATTACAGCTGTTCTTAATGTTGGCAATAATCATATCTGGAAATGTTTTCCTGTAAAACAAATAAATAAATAAATAAATAAATAAAACCCCATTTCATTTATACGTGTACCTCTGTAATCCTGAAAGACCACCTAGTGTACCTATGCCTTCACACCTCTTAAAGTAGGTTATACATCATCATATCTGGATGTGTACCCAGCACAGTTAACAATGATACCATAAACTGCAAAATGTCAGGCGAAATGTCAAATACACAACACATTTCTGTGATTCTGACCTTTTGTGTGCTGTTCCTCGCACACCCATTCATTAGACTGGTGTAGCCTCCGCAGCTGCAGCATTGATGTAGTGGACTGGCCGAGGGAGGTGTAGGCTGTCGATTCCTGGGCTTAACTGCTGACATTTGCCACCGGCGACGACCTCTGACCTCTTCGGAACGAGGCTCTATCATTCTCTGCTGGATCCATAAGCGTGAGAAAGGGTCGATAGACTTGCTGGAACGGGTTCGGTTTTTGGGCTCCGAGCAGACGGGTGAGGCGAGGTGGACACGTGCTGCCTGAATATCGAACGCAGGGGCAAAAAAAAAAGCTTATGAACTTCTTTATAAGGAAACGCACAAACATATGAACGTGGTCACAATGTAAGCTTTAACTGTAAACCATAGAAAATATATCTACAGGGATAGAGGGGTCTCAAGAAGAAACTGTGAGGGAATGTGCCAGAAGGACAGAAAAAGCTTTAAGGAGGTGTTTGTGGTCAGGGGCGACTTTTCCACCACTTCCAGAACCAGAGGGATCACAACCTCTGTTTGGCTGCCAGTCATGAAACTGAAGAACATTTAACAGGGTTTGAAAATAATAATAATAATAATAATAATAACTGCATTTGAAATTTTTCAATAATGCATGTACTGTACAAAATTGGCAAAAACAAGTTCAGGAATTCCAAGCAACATTAACATGGGGGGAGGTGCTTAGTCACAGTTGTGGTGTTGGGTGGGTCAGGGTGGTAGAACAAAAAGCAGTTAAACAGTCACAATGTAGGCGGACATGCAGCAACTGAAAGATTCCAGAGCGGCCTCTCCTTCATGCACATCTCCTATTGTCCCTCTGAGTGCGCCAGTACTGGGGGGTGGTCACTGCGGCTTGCTGCAAACAGGGTACTGAATCACAGGGCATCATTAGTCTCTTTCTCCCTCTCTCCTTTCTCTACTCACTTACTCTCCTTCTCTCTGACCTCAGGTCACCCATGTTCCCCTCATCTCTCAGCCACTGTCACCTCTGCAAGGTTCAGCTAGGGGGCGCCACCGCATCCCTGCATTTACCGGTGCACCTTGAAAGGACACCTTGGTTTGTCAGCAGGCATCCATCGTGTCTCCCAGGATCTGGAGACGAAGCTGAAGTTTTCTTCAAAAACAAGTGAAAGGATCTGAAAATAAACCCCCAAGGAATGCATTTAGTAAGTCGTACCCAGTGCACACCAAGTCACTGATCTGCCAGTAACCAAGTATACATGATCTGTGTTTCCAACCACACACTATGCCCAGGGTTTATTTTCTTCTAGAACTACTTTTATACCCACCCCAAATAGCAAAACCCATGGGAGGGGGGTCGGGGGAGGTATCAGAACCCCATCAGAACCTGCATGAGAATCTCACTGCACACCTGTGTTGAGTGGAGTTCACTTTGGTTTCAAAGCCAGTTACAGATTTAATAAAGTGCACCAAAGCTGATGGTGTGAAACAGAATTCAGGACTGCTCATTCGGTAATTAAAAGACTAACAGAAGTTCTTCAAAAGGGTTAAACAGGTCATTAGCAGGCCTATTACAATATGCGTATGTAGGGAGCGCTAACCGTAACCCGACTCCAGATTTAACTGAAATTAACACCGACTACGCAGTCTCCACGGCAAAGCTTCCAGCTCATTTATTCTTAAAATAAAACAGGCATGACAACTAATTACAGATAATTTCATTCCCCCAGAACAAAAACACATTCACACAACTAGCTGCTCCATCTGAAATGCTAACACAGTCCTGAATTCTAGAGTGTAACTCTAAATCACCGGGAGATAAAAGGCTGCATACTTCTTGTATGTATGACTATGGTGGATTTTGAATGGATTTTAGTGTGTTTTTCATTATATGAGTCTGGGTCATGTTAAGCTAAATACTCCTTTTATAACTTTTATTTACCCCTTATCAAAGTTCTGTGAACGTAGAGAAAGGGACAGCTTAAGGGGGTCTCTACAGGCTGCAGGTGCAGAACCGCAGCTATGACGGGATGCCTCTGCAGAGCACCCCCGCACACTTGACGCTGTCCTCGGTGGCGCAGAAAGGTACACCGCCCTTCTAATGGCGCAGACTGCACAGGTCATCGTAAACGGGCATCACGGCCTCCCAAACCGGGACTTCGTCGTCACCCTCTCCAGGACAGAAAACAGTCACGCGTACGACGACCGATCCCCCGCATGACATCTTAGTCCGTCATCGATTATTACCGTTATCATTAAGGCTTAATCACGAACGCGTTCGTTATCGTTTCGGGAGCGCCGTCCGCGGGATCGGACGGTGGTCACGGACGCGTTCGAGCGGCGAGTCGCGGGCGGAAGATTCAGGACGCCCCGCTCCTCGCTCTCACCCGCAAGATCCCCCATTAACTTCAATTAATGCGACTGTTCGCCAGGGCCGCGCCGCTCTGTCACGCCCAATAGCGGAGCAGCTATCTGATTCCGCCCGGCGCTCGACGATCGCGATACGCAAATTCAATTAAAGCTGACCTATTTTTTAAGAGGGGTGGGGTGGAATAGGGATGATGGAATTTACTTATTAATTTAATCTCCGAGAAGCCTTGGTGGTTCTCCGAGTGAATCGCGGAGAAAGTGTTCCGATTACCTTCACGTAAAAAAGTTACCTTCACGGGATGTAACATTTTGACATGCGTAAAAACAGGTCGCAAGCCTTTTCCAAAAAGGCCAAAGCCTTTTAAAGGCTAAAAAGTGTGGAAACTCCAATCCGTTGTTCAACATTCATCAGACACTCAGCTTCATTCTACACTCAGGGGTCCTGTCAGTGTTACATTTGAAAAATTGCATTTTTAACCATTTAAAATCATAGGCAAGAAAATGCACATTTAAAGCCATCCAGAATTTACTCTGCGAATATGAAAACGGATGGCACAGCGGCAGGACAAGGCAAAGGAACATACTTCCAACCCAGTCCCTTTTTTGGAAACAATGGTTTTAGAGTGTCCATGACTCCATACACCATGTTTGGAAAAGCAAGGGCTCCCTCTACTGGTAGCCACGCAGAACTGCACAGCCAAATTGTTGCCAGAATTTAACAGACCGTTTTTAGGCTCGGCTTAAACACGCTGTTACTGTCATGTCATGCAAAGATAAATGGGGATGTGCGATGCCATTTACAATATGGACAGCTTTTGCACGTGAGGACAGGGAGGGGGCAGTGTATTTATTTCAACAATGCTGCAGCTCTGTGACAGTCCTTTCAAACATGAATCAAAGAACAAAACGTTGAAAAACAATTCACTTTCAGCCTGAGATGACTTGACACTGAAGACACTGAACCTATCCTATGTTTAACCTTATACTTCAGATTGTGTGTGTGTGTTGTGTGTGTGTGTGTGTGTGTGTGTGTGTGTGTGTGTGTGTGTGTGTGTGTGTGTGTGAGACAGCATGGTGAGTGTAAGTGTGTGTGTGTGGGTGCGTGTGTGTTTGTGTGTGACAGTGCGGTGAGGGTAAGTGTGTGTGTGTGTGTGTGTGTGTGTGTGTGTGTGTGTGTGTGTGTGTGTGTGTGTGTGAGACAGCATGGTGAGTGTGAGTGTGCGCGTGTGTGTGTGTGTGTGTGTGTGTGTGTGTGGCTGAGGGAGCCCACTCACTCAAAGGATCGATGGTGTGAGGGGATTTGAAGCCAATTATTTTTAGCTTAATGGTCCCTCAGGTACGAGGGGGAAGAACAACAAAACGGCTGGAAGAAAGGAGCTCACGGACAATCAGCCCGCGCTTTGTCGCCTCGGCTGCCCAGGCTCTCAGTCCCAACAGTCTGTGCCATCAGCTCCCTGACAGGAGGGGGTGTGGGGGGGTTGGGGGGGGGTCAGACCAAGCACATCAAACCACTGGACCAGTGCGTAGCTGAGATATCAGTGCGTTTCACTTCCCCTGTCCTCTCCAAAGGGTCGCGCGAGAAACCATCCCTGAGATGTGACACACGCTGGGAAATCTACGGCACTCCGTGATGTGAAACACGCCAGACTACCGAAATCTCTAAGGACCCCCTGATCATGTGATCTTCTCATATTCCGCCTTCATTAACAGGAAATGTGAACACTGACTAGTGCCAGTTTTTTCTGAGATACATGTATGAAACTTTACATGGTGACTCCATTAAATGCAGCTTAGTTTGCTATTCAACAATTTGTTGATTTTTACATTACATTTAAATCTACTTCTATCATATTACTGTAAGTTTTTGTCCATCGCAGCTCCATCATAAGTTTTTGTCCATCGCTTTGCTTTTTTGTAGAGCTACAGAAATTGTGCACTCTTATTAATTGTTTAACTTTTTGACTGACATTTCAAGTGGTCACACTTTTTAGCTACTGATATGCAGAACGAGCAACAGTAGATTGGGGAGAGGTGTGAGGGGCTTACATTGGAGGAAATACTGCACCCCATAACCGTGGCTACTGTAAATAACCTGATATTTACTCTAAAGGTAGGTAAACCATTGCTATGCATAATGATGATAACACGTTTTGAGATTTGCATTATAATAATGCCTTTTGTTTCCTTTGTACACAATCTTTGAAGAGTCTGGAATTCTGAAAGAGTTTTAGCAGTAATACAAGCCCATGTCATTATATATGTAGAGAAATATATATGATTTATAGTATTAATAATTAAGATGATTAATTATTACAGCTGTGAGAAATACTAACTCAACCAGTCTAAAGAATCTTCAGCTGTTTTAACAATTTAGTCACGATGTGGGGTTTGTGTAAGGTTCACATTAACATACATAAATCAAATCTCTTTTGGTTAAACCAATTTTCAGCATGTTTGTTAGAAACAGCTTTTCCAGTTTTACCCACTTGCATGCAAATTCTTTGAATAAAACTCGACTGAGGTTGCCACTGTTTAAAAGAAGCGTGTGATTATTGGGTGCTTGCGTCCAGCGCTGGCACTGAGGAAGAGGACAACCAGGCAGACACAGGAACCACAGAGCACAAAGATCAAACCTGAGCACAGAGATCAAACCCGAGCACAGAGATTAAACCCAAGCACAGAGCTTTGGGTTCCTGCGCTCACCAGCAAGCCATTACCCATCATTCTCTGGGGGAGTTCACGCAGAACTCGGAACACTCTCCCGAAAATGTCAACCTTACTGTTCCAGGCTCGCTAGCTTACTAAAACATGTCCCACAACTAACAGGCAGGCATTTCTCAATTGTAAATTTTTGTACAGTAGTTCAGCCTGTCGTACTTAAGCCAGCTGGAGTTAGATCTGATGTTTGCTGTCACTTAGTGTTGATCTCTGGGCATCTCTGCACATCAACGGTGCAAAAAAAAGGCCAAAGCAAAGCTGTGAACATAAAGGAACATACAGGCATTCTATAATTGAGCTCAAAAGTCTAATTTCTTCTGGATCTTTGCATTTTTATCAAAAGAACTATTTTCTCTTGTTTCTATTTTAATAAAAAAAACCCTAATATTACATATTTTCAGAAAAACGCTGGCAATGAAAGTGCTTTCATATAAAGCCCCAATTCAAGAGTAGAGTGAAATCCACAAGGAGCAACAGAGTATCCCAAAAACAAAGTGGTAATCTCGAGCATCTCTTCTCATTTGTGTTCATGGTTTTTTTTTTGTTAAATCCTGCGGTATAAACCGACAGCGGGAAGTGAAAGCGGAGCTGAGGTGTCGGCACCATCGCCCCCCCCTCCCGATCCCAGCCTCTTTAACTGCGGGAACGCGAGTCTTTCAAGCGTTCCCAGAAGGGATCTTATATGCATTGTTCAATGAGCCGCCGCTGGCTACACTTTCTCAACAGCTTATACCTCATAAACTATTTAGGTAGACACTTAATACTGGCGGATAACTAAACATCTACAGGCTGGAGGGCCCGCGGTAAAGGTGCTCTGAACCGCGGGCCTGTTACGTAACGGACAGCAACGCAGATGGCGGACAGCCTGCAATTTACAGTTTGTTTGTTCAAGAAAAAAATCTATTAATTTCATTAATTTTTGGTGATAAACACAGATAAACAAACAAATAAACAAACGCACAAAAAAAACAAACAAACAGACAAACGGCAACAAAAGAGGGAGGATAACTGAAGATAAATAAGCGCGATGCCTGGGTGGTGGTGGGAGTTTTTACGAGACCAGCAGGGGTACTGCGTGCTTGTCTCTCTGGCAGCGGAAAGAGAGAGAGAGGGAGCGCGGGAGGGAAGTGAGGGGGAGGAGGGCAGCTGTACCTGGGATACGGAGTCTCTGGGGCTCTCCTGAACTCCCTCCGCCCGCGAACAGGTCCACACCCACGGCGCTGCGCCGAGGCAACCGCTCATCCGTGACAGGCCTGCCTCTGCGGACGCCGTCCCCTCCCACCCCCTCGCCGCCCGCATCCCCCCCCGGCCAGCCCCTGTCACTGGCGGGCCCTGCAAACCCGTCCCCGGACTCCCGCGCACACCGCCATTAAGTGCCGCGTGACAAATGCGCGGCGGTTGCGCGGGAGGCAGCAGGGGCCCCCGCTGGTCAGAGAGCGATGACCGCGGCTGGCAGGGAGCGGCCGCCGGGGGAACGCACCGCGCCGCCGCCCGCCGCACAGTTCATTACGCCGACCGACAGGCCCTCCGCCAAAACGCCGTCTGAGGAATAAACACTGCGCGGGAACCGAATAAATAACGCGGCTCCGCTGCTCAGCCTCGCGGCCCCCGGCTCGCCCGCACGCACGGAGGGGTGGGGGGGGGGACGGGGGGGGCATGATAAATTATTTATCCCGCTCGATGCGCAGCGTCCGCGCTGTTAATACCCGCACCTGCTCGTAGCAGCTCTTAAAAGATGATTTATGTGTTATGGCGACGCTAAATTTCGCGGCGGCCGGCCAGCGGCTTCCGAGGCCTGCCGAGACACGGAGCGCTGGTTAAAACCTGGCGGTGCGGGGCGGTGCGGGGCGGGCGAGGGGCGGGGGGGACGAAACCGGGCCGGAGGACGAGCCGCCTGGAGAGCTGTTAGGCCAGTTTGCTGCGTCTCGCAAACCGCGAGATTAACGGCATCCTCGGCGGCGAGGGGGAGAGAAATGACTGAGAGAGCAGGAGAGGCTGCATCAGGGGTGGTGATACGAGGCCTACAGGCTGAGGCCTACACCTCAAACTCTCACCTGAGTACAGTGAACATGATGCATTTACACCTTAAATAGTTTGTGTTTTTATGTTTTTTTTTAATTGGCCAACACATTTGCACCCTGAAATCCCATCTTTGTCTTTTACGTACAGTAGATTCATCATAAAGAGACATACACATTCAGGTTTAAGAAACGTATGCAAAAATTCACGAAATACCACGCTGGGACTCTTTAGTACAAAACCACTCTGAAGCACATCCACAAGGCTGGGGACCCTGTCTTACAGAACAGCACAGAAAAAAAACACAGTCCATTCTTCAGTGCTCGGTTAAACCATTCACTGAGCGTGCTAATGCGACATGCAGCCCACCACAAACAGTAATCTGCCCCTAATATCAGCCTAATGCTGTTCACACCAGAGTCACACCGAGAGCTATATTTCAACAATGCAGATACCAGCACCACGCCAGCGCCACAAAGCATCTTAATATTTCATAGCCATATTAAATATGCCTGACTTTCTGTTCAGCATCTGTTCTCTTTGGGGTATTGGAGGCCCCGGGAGACCTGTTTGATCTGTAATTGGGTAGTATACTGAATTAATCAGCAGTTTATCTTATTTTTAATTGAAATAACCATTTCAAAACACCGCTTACATATTGTGCATCGCCAGTATTCCCTCACTTATTGTCAAATTCCATTTGTACTGACTAATTTTCTACATTTTCTACATTTTTTTTTTCTTCTTTTTTTTTCTCCGAGATCCACAGAAAAGTGACATTAGAGACATAACCCAGTTAGGGGAAATGAATGAAAGCGTGTTGAGGTGTTTTTCTTCTCCCTGCTCCGGCACAAAAGAGCATCTATAATCTGCTGTTGTTAAATGAGGGAGAGACCATAAATAAAGCACTGTGTGTGTGCCTGCCTCCCAGCTCTACCAGGGGATTTGCAAGCAGCCTCTATATTCCCACTCTTAAATATGTCATACGTACAAAAAAAATTAAAAAAGAGCAAAAAAAAATGCACACAGTTTCAATTTAATTTAAACTACTGAATTATTTCAATAATCGTCGTAATTAGAGTACTGAGTGAACTCCATACACACCGCACTACTCAGAGAACCACACCGGAGGTTCTGCAGGCAGAAATTAGTCTGGATCACCAAAAACCAAAAGCCGCTAGCTGGTCCCCAGCGTGGGGCAGCGTGACCCCCCATCCCCCCACAGGACACCTCCGTCCCACAGAGTCATTAGAGCCTCCGGTGTCAGCTGGTGAGATTCGCCCGCAGGCCCCTAAACCTGAGCCCTCTGGCAGCACATCCAGCAGTTTAGAGCTACACAGCCCGCAAACACCGAATTCATATGCAGCCTGTCAGCACAAGACCCCCCCCCCCGCCCCGACACCCCCCGCAAGACAGATGTCATCCTGGCCCCGCCCCAGACAGGTGCCGCACGCGGGGTGCAGGGTGCGGGGGTTGAGGGGTTGGGGGGTGTGTGTGGAAGGGGGGGGGATGGAATCTGGCAACAATATCATTCCGTTAAATTAATAAAAGATCCTGGCGACGGTGGTGCTGGGGTTTGCTGTCACCCGCTCGGGCTGCGATGTTTCCACAAACAGGCGCGATTTATTAGCGCGAGGCGGCGAGGCATCCAGGCAGATTGCTGAGGACCTTTTGCCTCCAATTAAAAACGCAACGGAGGAACAGGAACGTACTCCACGCACTCTTCCACTCAGATGGCGGTAATATCGCGCACGATAAACAAGAGATTCAAATCGCACCTGACAACAAAAGAAATCCATTTTTTTCCCTCTTCCTCTCTTTTCTTTTTTTTTTTTTGTCCCTCCCCCACGTGAACGGGCGACACCGTTTTCGCTTCGGTCCTCAAACACGACCCCCGAAGATAAAAGTGACCGTTCCATCACTTCCTCTCAACAATAAAGACATAATTGAAGTTTTAAAAAACGCAGCGGCGGAGATCAATGCTCGCGGAGAGAAAGAGAGGCAGCTCTAATTTTTTCTCCCACTTCCCCCCCCAACCAAACCTCCCCCATTCCCACTCGCACCGCTCTCTGTGTTTAAGAGAGATCTATAGCTCCCCGCTTGACAAATGAAGATCATTCTGGAGTAGCTGTTTGGTACTTGGCATCACAGCGTTTGCAGGGGGCTCCGGGCCTTGAGGGCAGAAGCGCCTCGCATCTTCAGCGGCCTGTAAGTGTCCCCCCGGAGGCAGCCGCGCTCCTCGTAATGAAATATGGCTCCATAAATCAGCCTGCCGGAGTGCCACTCCGGCGCGGCCGCCATCCATCTTGCGGGCCGGTCTCTGAAGGGCGCCGGGCGGGGAGAGGCCCGCGGCCTCGGCGGACTGGCCGGGGGAACCGAGCCCGTCACCGAGCTGGCAGTGACAGAGCACATGTTAGTCCCAGCTCGCAGATGCCACGGAGACGGGGGGTGTAGTGGGGGAGCCAAATATAAAAAGCCAGGGATGAGAGGCGCGGAGCCTGGATTATGCCGCCGCGGCAACGCCGAGGGGGGGTGGGGGTTCAGGGGCAGGAGCTGGAGAGACTCATCTTCAAACACAGCCGAGCTGGGGCTCCAGGACCGCACAGAGAGGGGCACAGCCCGAGGCCCCGGTTTAGCAAAGGCCCAACATCTTCAAAGTGAGGAGACAGAACTGCGGGGCATGGCAGCTGGGACGGCACATCTGATCCTCTCAGCTTTCAGAAGGCCCACTTCTCAAGCTCTCCGCCACGACAACGACAACAACAACAACAACAACAACAACCACCACAGGAAAAAAAAAAGAATTCTTCAAGTTGCCATTATATCCCGTTATATATTCCATGGGTATTGCTTGCGCTGTCTGCAGTGGCAAGTCTCTCCCGGGACCCCGAAGTGTGCCAAAAGCAACAGCATAAATAACATTCCCGCTCTTCAAATGAATGCTAATTTTTTTTCTCTCTCTCCAAACTTTGTTCACATATTGATGCGCTCCGCAAATCAACTTCAATGGCGTGAGCGATATAGCTGAGAAAGGGAACCCCGATTATTTTTTCAACAGTATTCAAATGCCGCTTTCATTAGCCCGGCATTAATTAGACTCCTTGTGCTAATTTGCAAGTCGATAGCAGTGGCTGCAGGACAGGCAGCTTTGAATTGCACCCCTGTGATCTTGGGGTCTTGCAGCCTCACTACCCTTAGACTGAGTATGCAAGCCTTCCTGACAATTAGTACAAAAGGGATTAATGTTCCACTTCACAGATACATTATTCATATTTCTCCCTACTTAAATAAATCATAACATTCTAGAGGGTCTCACTTTAACCACCCCACCCCAACCTCCCGTCTCCAAATAAGATGCGGTTCAAAATGACCTTGGCATCATTTCTGGTCCATTTCCTAAAAAAAAAAAAAAAAAAAAACCTTGTCTGGAATTAGCTGAAAAGATTTGGAGGCAGTCGCCAAATGCTTTTCCCTTTTCAAATTAACGGTCTTGGAACGTTCCAGAGGTGGTCAAAGAGACACCATTTCCTTACATTAGGGTTAGTGGAATTCTGCTCCTTCAAATTCTTGACTGTCCAGGAGCAATATTTTTGCTGACGACTTAAAGCCCACTGACGACAATGGAGAGTCACCTTCACCAACAGGAACCTCATTCATCCTGGGCTTTTTCAGAGACACAACTGACACTGACACAACTGACCTATCCCACATAATAATAATCATTGATTTGCTTTTATGTAGCTCTTTTCAAGGATCTCAAAGCATGTTAAAATGCCTCAAGCACCACCAACGGTACCTCCATCAAAGTTTAACACTCACCTTGGTGTTGCATGGCAGTCATTTTGCACCAGGAAGGAATGGCATCTATGGCAAAAGTAAAAAATACAGCAGAATTTCTAAATATAACATTCAACACAAATTTCGCATGCTGTTTTTGGTGTTGTGGATGGATGTTTTCACTCCAGACAGCCACAGACACTTACACTGTGCCCTCTGACCAGTGGGCACAGTGCAAAGAAAGTACACCGTGTTATTGTTATGCTGAATTTCACACTGAATGCCACAGGAAACTCTCTAAACTCAAGCTTTTGTTTCTACAGTACAGCATGCAACCTTATACACCTTTGGCAAGTGGAGACAAGACACTCGTGACACATGAATTGATGTGAGAGAAAACTCCCAATGGAGACAACTCCCATAGGCCTGGTGTGAAACACTAACATTACACATGCTTGTACTGTCACATGCATTAGCATTTCCTCTTTTAATTGCTATCTAAGAAGCAGACGTCCTTATTCTGAACAAGTGAACAAAGTAATTATTTTACATTTTATGAATTCTGTCACCAAGATACACTACCTGAGTTCTGTGTTTCCCACAATAGCATTATGTTTCAAGAATCACAGTGATGATTCAGTTTCTGCACAGCTTAACATTATTGAATGTGCTGCTTGTAACTCAGATAGTGTCTACCAAATTAAAACATAGGCTGTCTAGTCAGGTTGCACAAATTAACTTGTGGTAGGGCTCAAATAGCATTGTGCTCGCACTCACTGGTGTGGGAGTGTTCTTAGCCTGGTCCAACACTGTTTATCAGTCAACTTGAATGGATACACTTCTGTTCTTTTGCACTGGAAGTTGCACTGGACAAGAGTGTCTGCTAAATGAATGTAATGTAGTGAAATGCAAATAATTTCACTGGGATGATTGGGGTACCAACCCCAGGGTCTGCAGTCCAGCGTCTGACCCCCTACACTACACACCACACCATAACCTAGCCGCCCATCTTTCACATTAAAGTATGTGATGCAAATCAGAAATATCTGAATAATAAATTCAACTGGAATGGGATGAAGGAAGTGACCACGCCCCCAGCTTCCTCCTTTAACTAGTCTCTACTGACAGCTACAGACACCTAGGCTGCAGAGGGTAGAGCAGGAGAAGGCGGATGACAGCAATCTCACAGTTAAGCTGAACGTGGGCAGGAAGGTTCAGCGGCAACTTTCTTTTTTTTTTTTTTTTTTACTCACTTTCCTCACTTTAAAGGTTCAAGTGTGGGGTCAAACTCACCGCTTCTTCAAAAATTGCAACTGCAGCTAAATGTTTGTGTTTCAGCTCTGAAAGGTCAGGCTTTAGGGAAAAAAACGCCCAAGATCCGAAGAGATCTATGGACTTTAGTGTGTGAGTTTCTGTCACTGGAGACACGGTGCTGTAACAGGTAAAGCAATTAGCCCAGTGTGAATGCGTTTATCTGTGACAAAGGCCAAAGAGGGAGAGAAGCCCGCAGACAAGCTTCCTTTTTATGGAGGCTATTAGGCAACTTCACAGCGCTCCTTTTGAGCAGCAAAAAGGGGAAAATGAACCTCCATTTTTCTATCCAATTAGGGAGAGGGGGGTTCTCTTTTTTCCCGCCGTTTATTACTCTTTTACAGCGTTCTGCATGCAGCGATCAGTTTCCGTAACTAGGCTGCAAATAAAGGAAAAAAAAGGCGCAATGGCTCCATTTGCTGTGATTTGTGTGCGACGGTTGACCACCTCTGCATCTGGGGCCGGGGCCACGGACGCCATGATTAAGGGGCTCGGAGCGGGGGCACCCCTGCTGTTTTATCAAGTCTGCCGAATCCGTAATGAAATAAGGAGCTCTGACAGTGACGGGGGCTTTTCGGGGGTGGGGGCAAAAACAGACCATCTTAGCCCGATCATTTAAGCAAGGGCCAATTATGGATCAGGTCTAATAGGAGGAAACAGCATGCCTTTAACCAAAAAAAAAAAGGAAACAGAGGAAAGCGAACACAAATCAATGAGATTGTTGATGGTAATGGGTTTGACAGAAAGGCCTGTCAGAGAATATGGCCACGGCCGAGGATCATTATACACCTCTATACCCGATACATTAGCGCTGAGGGAAAAAAAAAGAGGAGTCAAGGAAAAACAAAGAACAGTGGGGAGGCTGGGAGGGAGTACTGTACCATCTGTATCACGGGCGATGGCTGCTCATTTGCAGGCAGATGGCGACACGGCAACTCAATTTTAAGAACATATTCCCCGCTTAATGTGCGGTGCTTAGTTTAAGTAGCCTGACCTCAGCATTGTTCAGGTCACGGTATTTAAGTAAAAGCATGTTTTGGCACCATTCCGCATGCGGGCTCGGCTGTTCGCAACATAACGTTGATTATTTTCTGCCAGCCATCAAACGTTTGGCGAGATTTTCACCCACCCTCACCGGTGATGTGATCTGTGGCAATTTCGGGACACGGAGAACTCAGTAAGCTACTGATTCTCCTTTATTTTATTCTGAGCCGCTGGGTAGCCGTCCTCACAATGAAACACAATAACAAAAGCCCCGAGCAGACTGGCCAAAAGGAACAGCGCTCTTCGGCGAACCAGATTAACACAGGTTTTGGAATTTGGCTCCTTTTTTTTTCCCCGGCTGTGTATTAAAACTGTATAAATAACCATCTGTAGTGGCTGGGATCTAATGACGGCGGGGGCCTCGTTCAAATCCCTGCCGCTGGGAGCGAGGGGCCTCTGCCTCAGCCTGCGAGCTCCCCGCGCTGTGCCCCGCGCTCTCCCAGCGCCCGTGTTAGCCATCTGCCGCGGCCGCCACGCCCGCGCACCGACTCTGACTCCGAGTCCGACCCCAACTCCAGCCATCGGCCGGTGCGACCAGCCCGATTTTCCACCGGAACGTCTCGCATTTCCCAGCACTGCAGCCCTGTCCACGGGGAAACCCGGACATACGCGCAGCACGGAATGTGTAAATAAAATAATCACTGTCCAACCACAATGACAGCGGCCCTCTCTGTGGCACCAAAGATGAATTTGGCGGGTTGTGCATCGGACGCGACGACAGGGGAAGTGATGTCACGTCAGCGTGAGGGCGTGCAGGGTCTCCTAGGGTGGAGCGGCTTGGAGAAGGAGGGGTACGCCCCCGTGGAGAAAGTTGGCCACAGGCCTGAGAGAGGCTGCTGTCCAGGAACAGCCACTTAAAATGAACCCTGGGCTGCTCTGTGGGAAGCACTCTGAGTTAAATCCTAAATTAAGAATTTAGAAACATGAACACAAACACAAATTAGCTCTGTGGAGAGCGTTTTGGTTTGATTAAGCAGGTCTGCACCCCTGGAAAGCCACAGAGTGCCTCTAGCCATGCAGGGGTATGGGAAGTGATTTTGAAAGGTACCTTCAGGCACACAGGACGCAGCTCTGAAGAGGAAAGCTCTTGGAGTTGGGTTGAAATTACATTACATTGCAGTCATTTATCAGATGCACTTATCCAGAGCGACTTACACAGGTTACAGTTTTATCCATTTATACAGCTGGATATTTACTGAGGCATTTCTGGGTTAAGTACCTTGCCCAAGGGTACAACAGCAGTGCCCCAGTGGGGAATTTGAACCAGAAACCTTTGGGTTATGAGTCCTGCTCCTTACCACTATGCCACACTGGGCCAACTGGGTTGAAGTTGTGGGGAGGGTGGAGGTAGCACCTCTCCTGAGGGTGCCCACTCTGAAACTCGAACCTGGAAATGCTGAGAGTGGCCTGGGTATCACCCCGGCCCGCCGTGACACCCCCTCCACACCCTCTCCCCAGGCCCGCCACAGAGACACACACAGAGCACCCAAAGAGCTCCACCCTGGTCCCCTTCTCATATATCAGTGACAGAGCGGGCTGACAGAGTGCTTATTCATGCTTACTCATTGCTATTCAATTTGCTGCTACTTCTTGGGAGCAAAAAACATATACATACACACACACGTATACATGCACACACACACACACACATGAAAGCTGGGAGCTCTCCCCTGCCCCCCCATTGATCTGGATCATTTTTCAAGCAGCACTTCCCGGTCGGAGGGGCCCGGTCTCCCGGTGAGACTCCTGCTCCGTGTGCCGGCGTTTGCCAATGCGTGAAACGCTGATTTATGAATATGAAAGAGCTGGCCCGCGCCGGCGAGGGGAAGGGGAGGGGGCCGGGGCGGCCACCAGAGGCAGGGAGAGAGGGGCGGCTCCCAGCGCCTGAGCCACTACCGCCCGAGCACAGCCTGCCTGCTCTGGCTCTAATTTCATGCACACATTTCATTAGAGGTGTTGGCCAGGAGACGCTTTTTTTTTTCTTCCTCGACACTTTTAGCAACTAGACACAATCTTGCATCGTTTGCTTGGGGAAGAAAAAAAAAATCGCATTTGTCCTTTGTCAGCACAAACATTTTAATTTGACGGTTTCACTCCTGAGTAAGCAGCAGATACCTCTTAAACTCCAGAGAGATACAGGAAATGACTGTGTTCTGTGTTCTTCCCTTTCCTACACCCCCAACACGCACACACACACACGGCCTCATCGGCAGCCGAGTTAATACAACATTTTTAATACATTATTAAAATCACACTCAGGCAAATGGAGGGGAAAAAATTACATTTACATGACACCAACAAAAGCGGCAGACTACCCTACCGTAAGGCCTTTTGTAACTGCATCCATTTTAATAATTCAAAAGCAGACCACGCTGCAGTCACCCAAGAGTATTCATCTGCTCAAAAAGGCATTCAGACGCACTGTTAATTCATTCAAACACACTGTTATTCCAATGCACTGCTTTGTAAAAAAAAATTAATAACAATGCCAGCCTCGCACAAACAGTGTGTTTTTCCTAAGACACATCTTTTAAAGACGATGAGGTGTATTTAAGTTTTGTGCAAACAAATTAAGTGTCCGTTGGTGCTTGATGGGGACTGAGGTCAAGTACATCATATCACCTGTCTTTTAAAAATGATGAGGTGTATTTGAGTTTTGTGTAAACAAAGTGCCCATTTCCCCCTGATGGGGACTGAGGTGGTGCCAAGTGAAAAATCTACTGTTAATCATCCATGCCTCACAAATACCCCAAAGTGTCTGTCTGCCTTTGTCCAAAGCTGGCCAGCTCAGAACTGGCAACATGACTGCAGTTCCGGCTGGTGGTTTTCCATTAAGAGAGCCTGAGTCTCTGTCAAGTCTACCCCTAATAACCACACTAAAGCACACCAAGACACTAAAACATGCACTGTTATCCTGTCAGAAGCATGTTGTGAAACCACCCTGAATAAAAGGACCCTGCTTTAAACTGTTTATTTCAGTGTGCATGCATCCGTGATTACAGCACGGCGAATGCCCAGTCCATTGCAGCATGTAAATGTCTATTTATTGTGCTTATGTCCATGATCACATCATATAACAAAACCCTGTGCTGGTTTCCATGATGACGACATGCAGGCAGTTTGCTTTGACTGTGGTTCTGCCCATGATTACGCCATGTAAAATTCTGCGCTGTGGTTTCCACGCTAACATACGGCGCTACCCGTAATCACAGTGGGTAAAACACACGCTGCCTGTGTTCCTGTCCACGGCTGGAACCGCCAGGCCCAGTACTCATACTGCATGAGACACTCCGCGGAGCGTGGAAGACTTCCTGTGCACCTCGTAAGCCGCGGTCACACAACGCTGCTCTGACAAGGCCTCTGACGCCTGGCGCTGTCATCAGGCAGAGTTAAAAAGGTGCCGCGGCGTCAATCAGCGCGCTCTTCAACCGGGGCTCCTCGGCTAATAACGGCCTCTGTTTTATTCATACGTGGTTAGAAACAGATTCGGGAGTTGGGGCGCGCGGGGGTTTATTGGGGGGCTGACAAAAGGATAATCCTCCAAGATCAGTGTATCTTGATGTCTTCCAAACACCGGCGCCGTGTACCGCATCCGCGCGGCAAGCGGCGCGTGACGTCCTGCTCCTCGTACCGGCGCAGTCAATGAAGTGCGCTGGAATTACCATTAAATGCGCTTTCCCCCCCTCTTCGCAGGCGTTTTAGTCTGAGTCGACAATTAAATTCCAAAAGGTATCCCCGATGAATAATGAGAACGTGCTCAGTTCAACCGATCTTGTCATCCTATGCAAAAATGTCTAATTATCTAATTTAAGGCTCGAGATCAGCTACCTTCCAGGTGCCCATGAGCGGTGAATAGGGTAATTCCTTGTGGCTGCCGAGGATTGTGGGGGATGGGGGGTACAGAAGTCACCGCGCGGAGGTGCTGAGCAGTATTAAATGGAAGCTTCTGTTCTCCATAATTGCACAGCTGTCCTGACAAATCTGTCAGTGTTTGTGGCTGTAATTGCTTTCCCTTCATCAATATACATAGCCTGTTACTTCAGTTTGTAAAAGGAAGCACAGGTGAACGAACATTACACGTTCGGTACAATGTTATAATGAACGGCATGGCTACGAGCATTCATTACCCAAACAGGTGCACGGGTGTGCTTCGTCTGATGTTAATTATGCATTATCTGTGTGTTACATCATTGAGATGAAAAATAAGTAGAGTCAAAAGCAAACTATATACGGGCCGTTTACTGTAAATGCATTAAGTTGACAACCGAAATATGCATTTTCTTTAAAAAAATCGCTCCTCAGGTATAGGACTGTTCTTTGGCGAAATGTTATTAAAGCCAGAGCGAGATCAGGGCTTAAATAAGAATGCAATTAATAATCTGACATCGGAAGGCATGCCCTAACATTTCACGCTGAGCAGAGGTGTAATTGCGCGACAGCAGCATCTAGTGGTAATAAACCGGCATTGCAGCCTTTCAGACCACTTCTGACACATGGCTTAAAGTGAACCCCGAGGCACGAGTGCACGTCAGGGCTCACCCATCAGTCACGCTTCTGTTATACGTACAATACGTATTTGCTTTTTTTCTGTCCTGTCAATTTGTTAAAATTGTTCTTCCTACGTTTATGTGCCTGACACAAAATATGTTACATTAGTCTCAGCTGGTTCTATGAGTAAAAAAATTTCAGAAAAGACATTTGGTTGGACGGACCAAGTATTTTGAAATATGACATTTCAGGGTCACTGACTTGGTCTTTGCTTCATGCATCCAAACAAACACTTCCCTGGAGTTCATTCACTATGACTGATTGTATTTTTACCTTGAAAACTTTATTTGAAATTTCACCCACACAGACAAAATTCAGACAACTTCCCCAAGTGGCCACAAGAGAAGACTTCTTCTTTCTCTGTTTAATGTGGATCTGAGACCTGCAAATGCTCCTTTGCCTATCTACTGTTGAAAAGCGTTTTAAGCATTACATACATTTACATTTAGTTGATTAGCAGAAGCTTTCATCCAACACGGCTTACAATTCTGTGTTTTTACATGTTATCCATTCATACAGCGTGACATTTACTGAGGCATTTCTGGGTTAAGTAAGGGTTAAACACCCTTGCCCAAGGGTACAACAGCACCACCCAAGTGTAAAATCGAACTGGAAACATTTTTGTCAGGAGCCCTGGCTCAGCAACAAATGTCACTAAAGGAATTAAGAAGTTATGACAGCTGTAAGTGTGCGGTGACTGTGCACTTTGATTGACGGGGTGTGAACCATGTGTGCCCACGGCCACATATAGCTGAAGTGTCAGCAGTCACGAGGACAGCCGCTGTAAGATGGAGACTGAGGGAGACCTCATCCTCCAGAACAATTCAGCTCCGACGCAGCACTGATATCTGCTGGGTGTAGTTCATGGTGATTGGTATACCATCCATCGCATGTAAAAATCCATTGTAGATATCACTTGATAACACTGATTCCTTGTGGAAAAAAATAGTAGTAATACGAAAAAGCGCAGGAAATTTTTTTTTGATGTTTACGCAAGTACTGCAACACCACACAAACACCGAAAGATGAGAAAAGTCCGCCTTACCGACAGTAGGAATTGTGCAGGCGTGCTGAACTCCGGCATTTGGTTCAACAAGTTCAACTGAAACGTGATTTTCACGCAAAACTGAAGAACAATATCCGGAACCCAATTTGTAGCATGGTGAAGAGCCAACAGGGTTAGGATCACGGTAACATTACCTTGTAAACAAACCTCTCTGTTTTTCTAGCTGAAAAAAATGTTGCTGATTGGCTTGGTAAACTCTGCATCACAGTAGTTACTCTTGAAAAAGGAAAGAAAATAAAAATAATCTTAGATAAAGGCGACTATCAAAAACGGTCAGCAAAAGTCAAATGGTTAATATATATAAAAAAAACAGTCTACACGCAACTACAAATCTATTTTACTGATACTCAGTCGTTTACCTATACAACTGCACTCTGTCAGAGCTAAATTAGTTAGCTCCTGCTCATGTAGCTAAAGGCAGCAACAACACGTTGTGTGGGTGGCTAACTCGCTTTTAAGGCGAGTAATTCAAATCATGGCTGTTCAACAGGCCATTCTTATATTCTGACAATGCCCTTAGAAATGAACATTTCCTTTTGATGCCAGTAACTTCTGAAAAGGTTTTACACCACCCAATACGTTTTTGAATGTGTTGTTATACTCGAAATTCGAACCTCTATAATGTGATTGAAAGATTTGCAGTAATGCTGCCATCGTTTTTGTATTCCAACGCCGTTTAAGGGAGGGCAGAACAGATTAATGGCTAAAGATCACGAAAAGTGTTGGTTTCGTTGACGATTCTGATGCTCTTCAGGTAGACCTGCAAAGTTTCCCTGCTGGCAATCATCCAAGTTCCGGTCAGTTTTTTCTTGCCGTAACAGCAACTTAGTTTGCGATATAGTTTGACCCTCACATAATGTTAATGCCTATGTTAAGCGATGCTGAATTTGCAGGGTTGCCATGTTGAATTAGTTCGATAAAGTTAAAAAAAAATGCACGGTGAAGGTCAACTGAGCACCATATACTTCTCCGCTGTTTTTAAAAATCATGTTTTGTTGAAAGACAATTAATATTTTAGATTTCATCACAAATAGATTTAATAAAATCTATTTGTGTTGAACATAGTCGACTGAATGTGTGGAATTAGAGATACGGAGTTAAATGATTTATAATCACCTAAATGCAATAAAAATGTTAATTAGGATAACTACATAAGTTTAAAAGTAAATGGCAATTTAATTCCCAACTGAATTTTTAATGTTCTGGTACTGTTGGTATAGCTAAAAGTGCCTGCGTGTGTGTGTGTGTGTGTGTGTGTGTGTGTGTGTGTGTGTGTGTGTGCACACTTAAACATGTATTTGTATGTGTGTGTTAGTGTGTGTGTGTCTGTGTGTGCGTGTATGTGAACAGGGATGCTTCGGTACTTGCCACCATTTGCATTCATTCATTCACAGAGACGTGCAAACGCTGCCACTGCTGCTGATTGTGAATGGTGTAAAATCCAGAACTGCAACATTAAAATGGTTTTTAAAAGAGGCAGGCGTGTAGCTGTCTGTCTCTCTGTCCTTGTCTTAATGTGGACAAATCACCCCCCAGCCTGTATGGTTCTGCAGCTCACAGCACCTGTCTCCATGCCTCCCTCATGGTGGCTCCGCCCTCTCACACCACTCTGAGACTACCCGTCTCAAACCTGGGCTGGTGTTGCAATTAGCATGAACCAGACCACGAGGCCTCAGCTGTTTTCCTGGAGATTAATGGCACATTTTTCCCTGATGAAGCGCGCAGCAGCTTATTCTGAGTGCCCAGATAAACCGTGAGGTGTCAAGCGCTGGGAAGAAGTAGCCCAAAAGGGTGCAGGGATTTCCACTACCTTAAAATAATTGGTGCGGGGAATGATTTTTAATGGACACATTTTGACGAGAAAACGCAGACAAATTGTGCTAGATCCTCCCGTTCCGCTATTCTTGCTTGAAACATACTTAGAGCTGTTGGAAAAACTTTCTGAGATGAAAAGGCCTTCTTGTCATGTTTATCTGTGCTTATCTTTCGCATTATTTTTAGGTTCTAAGCGGTGCACAGAAACGATGCTTCACTGTGCGACTGTCTGACATATTTCTACTTGTGCTTTGAGCTTTAGAATGGGCCGGAACATTCTGCTGTCAGTGTTGTCACGGTGATTCTCAGCAGGTCCCGGTGTGTGGGCATTCCTGCCACACGGTGTCAGCATGTTAGAAGGAATCACCGTGCCGTGTCTTCTCCCAGCGCAGGGCAGGCCACAGAATATGTCGAATTTTATTACTTACTTATTACTTACAGGGTATTTGTGATTGTGCAAGGTGATTTTCTTTTCTGCCATGTCTCTGTCTGGTAACAGAGAGGATGAACAGTGTTTCAGAATGATTACAATTGTCATAACTGTGATGACGACGACGATGATGATGATGATGATGATGATGAATTTCTCTGTGTGTTCATGTGGACCACATTTAATGTCTTTGTGTGATGTAATATCAGCAAAGCAAACACATACCATGGTCAATTGGTACAACCTGCTGTGCCCCTTCTCACCAGCAAATCTCTCTCTTTCTCGATCACACACATGCAGACGCTCACACACAAAATGCATTCACACATGCACGCTTACACACATTCAACCATGCAAGCACACACACACACACACACACACACACACACACACACACACATCCCAGCCTGTACTGCAGCAACACACTCTACAGAAGCCACATCTGTCGTAATGGTGGGAATTTAAAATATATCACCTTTATCAGGTGCCTGTCACCTTCGTAATGCATTGTGTCCTAAGTGTAAAAACCTTTTAAAAGGTACTTGCATGGTGCCCTGAGTGGGAAGCACTTTAGAAAGCACTTCTCCTTCACATGTTACAAAAGTGCCATCATGCACACATACCTCAGTTTGGTTTTGAAATGGCCTAGCAACTAAGGATCTGTCTGTAAATGCAAATGTAGTTTTGTATTGTTAATGTCAAAATAATCAGCTCTTCAAGCTTCGAACCCAAATGTCAATATATTCTCATGGACTGAAAAGGGAAGGGGGGGGTGGTCAGAGGAGTCAATGTCTAATACCAATGCACCCTGACCCCACCCCCACTCCCCTGAAATATTTCTTGCCTTTGATGAGAGCATCTCTGGCTGAACATGTATAAAGAGAGAATCCCCTCTTTGTTTTTTTTAAGTATTTTCATTTTGTTCATTACTTTCCCTCTAAATTGAATTTTAAAATGTGAGTTTTTTTTACTTAGAACGTTCTCTAAGGCTTTGAAGACGTGACAAAGAGAACTGAACCCCTATTAGGTGAAACAACAATGGGCTCACCTTCAGCCAGAACTGCCAGTGAGAGAGGAGTGCTTTTCTAAAGGTCTAGAGCACTTTAAACTTTCCATTTGCCTTCCATTTCTTTCACATAAACACTTGAAAAAAAAAAAATTCTTTTGAAAAGAGCATTTCCAGATAGCGTGCTGTCAATCTCTGAACTATGGAGAATTTTGAATTTTTGTAGCATTGGGTACTGTGTCAGCATTGTATGAAATGAAGGACTGAATGAATGACAATATACCACTGCACACTTCCCAATGAACACATGAACCATGTTCTGCTGAACAATTCAGCGAATATCTGTGATGAATCAATGTGTTCTCTAGCTAAAGGGAAGTGCTTGCTTTGAGCTTCATCCAGTGTATGAGCCCAGATGTCAAACTTGAACATTGCTCATGTCATGTGAGTGATTCATCTTGTAGTACCTGTAATTGAGGTTAAATCTAGTATGTGGGGCTTCAACCACAGTGTGCAAAGAAAGTGTGTGGAAAAAGTCATTTTTGTGCCGTCAGTGCTGCTCCAGGGCTGTTTTCAAAGTCTGCTTTTTTTCAGCATCTCCAGTCACACCAAGATACTCGGTTTATATGGGGCTGGTGCAAAGGACTAAGGGCCTTACAAATTTTCACCCCTGAAAACGTGTCAACACTAGTTAAACGGCCACCTGCCCTCTGCTCAGCCATGCCGTCAACAGAAAAGTGCGTTTGCCTTGACTGGTGCGATGTGCGACCGGGGTCATCCCAGAATGCACTGGGGCACAGCCGACCGTCTCCCTGGCACTTTGTCTCTCCCGCGCGTTGACAGCGTTGCCTCCGCGCCCGTTGCCGTGGAGACGATAGAGCTGTCACCCCTCGACAGACAGCGCCTCTTGAGTGATGGGGCAGAGGGGTGACCATAAACCGCGCCTGCTGCGGCCAGATTAGGGCAGGCAAACATGTGTCCAAAGGCCAGCCAGGCAGGAATGTTTGTTTATGAGGGAGCGCTCTGCCATTTTTTCTCAGAGCGCCAATTTATAGAGGCTCCCACCTCCTCATTCTTTTTTATTTATTTATTTATTTCTCTATTTTAGAACTCTTCTGAGCAGAAAAAGATACCCATAGAAAGCAGAGGACAGGAGGACAGTTTCGCATGTGTCATTCAGTGCACACGCGAGGTGGCCGTGTGTGTGAGCACTCAGTAAAATTCCACACCTCTCTGTGAGCTCATTACCGCCCCCTGTGGGTGGCATCTCAGTGTTTTCCAAAGGCTTCCAGACTTTGAAGTGCAAAGATAATGGCCACGGCCTCACCTGCATTTGTGTTTTTTCTAACTTACATTCTGTTATGCACTTTGGCACCACACACTATGCAAAGAAAATCAAGCAATTTGTTTTTCCTTGCACAGCAAAGACAAGATTGCACAACTTGTGCATGGCAGTTAGAAGCTCATACTAAATTCCAGAAGGCAACTTTTCATAATGTACAAAGTTGGGTAGTGCAGGATTAAACATTGATGCATTCAAAATCAGACCTTCACGTGAAGAAGACCAGAAAATACATTCAATTCAATTCAATTCATTTTTATTTATATAGCGCTTTTTACAACACAAGTTGTCACAAAGCAGCTTTACAATGATCCCAGGCCTGAGACCCCCTGTGAGCAAGCCTAAGGCAACAGTGGCAAGGAAAAACTCCCTAATAGGAAGAAACCTTGAGCAGAACCGGGCTCAGAGGGGGAGCCCATCTGCTTCTGGCTGGCACTGGGCAGGCAGAGTTAAAAGGCAAACTTAAAGTTGAACAGAGTACTTTAAGATATTTGAGATTAGAAGACAGTGAATAATAAGGGCAGAGTGATCATAAAAATGTCTTCTAGGTTGTCCAGTTCTTGAAATGCAGCTTGCTTGACGGGCAGGGCGGCGAAGTAGCAGGACTCGACGTCGGGATGAGAAGCTTGGACTACAGCTCCAGGCAGGAGCCCAGAGCAGGAATAGGAAGCAAACAGAAAACAGTGATTAGTGGGTGATAACAATGGCAGGGGTGTAGAACAGGGAGGCAGGAGAGGAGGGGCATTGAAAGGTGCCAGTGTGCAACAAGGAAAACCCCGGCAGGCTAACATTATGGCAGCATACCTAGGGGACGGGAGGCAAGGGACCGGCATAGTCATGAGGGCGACCCTAAGCAGTCAACACCAGATCACGGCACAGAGTCCATGATAAAGTGACAGCAATGACCACTTAGTCCACCAGAGACTCTATGAACCACGCCAGCACCAGGCCATGTCCCTCAGCTGAAGGATTTACTGTATAGATATGTTTTGAGCCTAGACTTAAAGTTGGAGAGAGTCTGCTCCCGAATCTCGGAGGGTAAGCTGTTCCACAGGAGAGGGGCTTGATAGGAAAAGGCTCTACCGCCAAAAGTGGTTTTGCCCACTCTTGGAACGATGAGAAGCCCGGCATTTTGGGAACGAAGGGCTCTCTGCGGAAGATATGGGTGAAGAAGGTCCTTAAGATAGGGAGGAGCAAGCCCAAATACATCAAAGTTGGGTGCGTGGGAATTTATTTTTATAATTCATCATTTTTTATCAGCAAGATGTATAAGAATAATACAAGACCTTTCTGAGACTAATGCATTCAAAACTGCAAAACTGCAGTTGTTTGCCATCACATTTCTAAAATGATCAAAGTAAGACTGATCAAAAGTCATGATATGGTAAAAATACCCATCTGTTTCCAGAAGAATACTGGTGGATTACAGATTACAGTCCATTAAACACCAGCCAAGCTGTTAAAATGGATGGAGACTATGTCTCCCTCATTAGATAGGGTGGCCCTGCCCCCTGTCTCTTTTGCTGTTTGTTTGCCAGGGTCTTCTGTGTTTTAGATTCATCTGCATGCTTACCAGAGCTGGAGTCAATTCCATTGCAATCAGTCAATTCAGGTAAATGGCCTGAAATTCAATTCATGAATCATAGATTTTTCATTGAAAACGATGGGGTGATTTTCAGTTCATGAATTTGAATTCATTTCTTGAATTGACTGAGTTGAAATGGGACTGACCCCAACTCTGCCTCCTCCCGCTGAAGAAGTCTGCATGCTCTTCCCATTCTGCTGATGCACTTTGCATTCTGTCATGCATTACTCCTTCCTGGGGCAGGGGTCACACAGGGACCGGGGGGTTGCAGCTACTGGTCATGTGTTCACTCACTGCCAACACACGTCAAAGTGTTTGTACCATCTCTGGTGGCTCACTCCATGCAAACTCCACATCACACTGACTTTTTGCTCAGCGCAAGTCTGTACAGTTATGTTGCAGGCAAAGGAAGAGTTCAGTGGAACTGTTTCTGATGACAGCGCACCTATATCCTGTGTGCGCATACAGCTTGAGGGTGCAAATTACTGCTTGATGGTCTCAGATCACATGTAAAAAAAAATACACTATCACACTAGATAGATCTCACAGGATTACTTTCATATAACTTACATTTACCTTTCTGTCTGTTGGCTGTGCTTATGATTCTGGCCATTATTAAAACATTAGATCACCCAACAGTACTTCACAATGGTCATTCTGAGTCTGGCAAAAAAAAAAAAAAAAAAACATTGTAGTAGTGAAAACAACAACTGTGTGTTTGCAGTGTCCCAGAATGCACTGCTCCACAGAGCTGGTGCTTCTGGGAAATACCCTCCTTCTTGCATTACATGGAGGTCACTACCCCTTTGTCTCCCATAATGTGGGCCCACAGAATGTTTGACGTTGCCATGCCATTCTTAGTGCTCTTAAGTCACCATGGAAATGCACTGGGCAGCAATGGATGCAATAGAGGCTACAGTAGAAGGAGTTGGGGTGGGGGGTGGGGGTCAATTAACTTAACCACTTTATGTCGTTTTTTTTCCTTTAGTGGGAAAGTTTAAACTATGTTTCCCTCTTTTGTTGGCGTTTGGACACATGGTGAGCTAATGTTGATTAAAAGGGGCAGTTGCCTTGCTCTGGCATGGAGGTGCATTTTAATTGAAGCATAGCTGGAGAATGAGAAATGACTTTTGAACACAAAACCTGACGCCTTAAAGAGACAGAGAGGCTTGATTGTTTCAATAGCCAGTCTGGTCGCTCAGGCTTTGGCGAGGGACATAAAATGTGTTTTATGAGTGCAAAACAAAGTGGGAAAATGAGATAAGTGAAAATAATTTGTGATCATTGACTCCCTAACTGTATTAAAGTAGACAAACAGCAGCCCCATTTTCAACTGAACTGCTGGTTGCCACTCAATACGGCTGTTGACAAGGCTGTCAAGGGGCACAACACAAAAATAAGGATGGCTGACATGGCGTGAGTTTTAACTAACTCTAACTAATGTGAAATCTTCTGAACAGCACAGAAGCAATTCTTTTCTGATGCCTATGCAAGGTGACCTCTGCTTTCAGGGCCACACCGCTGACTCACAGCTGTGGTGTTCTATAACCCTGAGTAACTTTCTTACTGCCTGATCCACCTGCGTGACATAAAGACCTGTTCTGC
Source organism: Megalops atlanticus (assembly GCA_019176425.1). NCBI lineage: Eukaryota > Metazoa > Chordata > Actinopteri > Elopiformes > Megalopidae > Megalops > Megalops atlanticus. Next base: position 5,557,005 of record CM032878.1, read on the forward strand.
TAGCAAAGAGTTTTTATGTACAGATAATTGGAGAAATTAAATATATATTTCTGCTATCTCTCTCTCTCTCTCTCTCTCTCTCTCTCTCTCTCTCTCACACACACACACACACACATACTTTACAATTGATGCCTGATCTATACATGGTTTTGAATGGGAATGATATTGGTGTAGCGCAGCCACAAAACAGTAAAAAGTCATTTGCAAAGAACCGCAATCAACTGCCTTATATATAAAATAATCTTATTATTGTGCTAAGAAATGAAGTTATTGTCACGGTGTCCTGAAATCCCATACCACTAAACCTGAATCTCAGACTTTTCTTTTTCTCCTTCCAGCAGAAGTCTTTTTGATTCTGATGATTAGAATAGGTCAAGGAAAGTGGTCGGGGAAGTGTTCTTTGTTGAGAATGCTTCAAGGGTATTGTTTCACATGAAAATATCGGACTGTCGCTAACATGAAATTGAAAAAAAAACCCCACAGTTCGGGCTATTGTGTACACGGACGAGCATGTGGAGAAAGTGTAAGCCTGTGTCAGAGTGTGTTTCAGGGGCCCAGTGTCTTTTGTCTTGGCGATGCTGTTTAAAAGGCCCTTTTTCATCCCAGGGCTATTCATTTTGCGGTTGTGTGTTGCTCAGGGAGCCCTCTGAAAATGTTTCAGCGCCTCCTGCTCGTCCCTCTCTAATGGGGCGTGTTTGTGTTGACCAGAGTAGCTTTTACAGCGTGGTGATTCATTGCGAGGTAGACTGGCGTGCTCATGCATTGAATGAGTCATGGGCTGTAAGCTGGCTCAACCCAGTGCCGCACACTTCAGATTCCCCTTCAAGTATGTATGCATGTATGTATGCATGTATGTACGTACACAGCACTCAGCTGTATGTGACTGTAGGGAGACATCATCACCAGGCACTGGGTCTCATTCTTTTACAGGGAGATTGCAGGCTGAGTGCTGATTTTAGATCCATTGCTTTACATCACAGATTACAGACCCATTACATTACATTACATTATTGTCATTTATCAGATGCTCTTATCCAGAGCGGCTTGCATAGGTCACAGTTTTACATGTTATCCACTTCTACAGCTGGATATTGACTGAGGCGGTTGTGAGTTAAGCACCTTGCTCAAGGGCACAGCAGCGGTGCCCCAGCGGGGAATCGAACCAGCAACCTTTCAGTTACGAGCCCTGCTCCTTAACACCACACCACACTGCCACCTGATCCATTAGATCAATTAGATCCATTGGAGATCCATTGCAGATCCTGTGTTCCCGCCGCCCCAGAGCTGGATTGGCAGAGCCTTTGGCTTTGTGGTCCTGGCGCAGCGTTTGGGGTGGTGTGGAGGCCTCTGGCGGTCCCCCTTCCCGAGGTTTGCTGTGGTGGCTCTTTCAGACGGCGCGCGGGCACCGCAGGGGGTCATGTAGCCCATTGTTTGTGATGCGCCACGGCATTCAGGGGAGAGCTTTGGATTTCGCTGCGTTTGGGGAATTTCTGCTGCGGGTGCTGAGTCTCGCACCTCAGGGGGCATGAGGAGGAGGATGTGACACAACTGTGTGTGTGTGTGTCTGTGTCTGTGTGTGTGTGCGTGTGTTGTGTGTGTGCGTGTGTGCGCGCACGCGTGTGTGTGTGTTTGTGTGTGTGTGTGTGTGTGAGTGTATGTGGGAGTCTGTGCGAGAGTGTGGGCATACGTGTGTGTATGTGTGTTTGTGAGTTTGTGAGTGTGTGTATGTATATATGTGCGTATGGATGTACATGTGTGTTTGTAAGTATTTGAGAGAGAGCTGACAGCTGTGTCCACTGCTGCACAATAATTCAGACTTGGATATAAATCCCTGAACGCTGCACGTGATCATATGTGATCACAGAAAGACGAAGTTGTCTTCATCAGTAAAGGAGTCTGCCTCTCTCACAGAGGACTGCTTCTGACTGGAGTCATGTTGCACGGCACACTGCTCATCAGACAACTTATGTCTGTTAAAAAATACTGCAGACGCAGTGCTTACTGTAGCATGAGCCTGACACTATCTAGTTGAAGGAGGATTTGCGAAAGCCCTGTGGACAGGGACAAGGCTGGGGGTGGGCTGGTAGCCAGTGGAAGGAGGCCTTTGTTGCAGGAGATTGATTGCAGCGAAGATGGAGCTGAGCAGTAGCAGCAGCGCTGGTGCATCAATGTGAGAGCGGCCTGCGGTCACCACATGCCTAACAAAGGCCACCCATAAATACCAGCACTAACCCTACAGGGGAGGTGGTATCCAGGAACCCTGTCTGACCATGCTGAAAGTGCAGAACTCTGCGGGGGGACTCAATTCAGCGCAAGGGAAGGCAATTCAGTGAAATTCCCCCGAGTTCCTTAGTTCCGCATATCTGTCAGCAGGGCATCTTTGTTGGAGACTCTTCCCTACAAAAGTCATGCTGATCATTAGGCTGATCCAGTAGCTTCTCAATAATTATTTTCTCTTTTCTAAAATAAAACTAATATTAATAAACATATGACTACCCACAGACTAGGAATACAATTCTGTTTTTATTTCAGGTTATGGATTTCAGTCTGATTTTTTTATTTCAATTGAGCATCTCTTGACCTCATCAACATGTTTCCTCAGAATTAATCAGAGCAGCAGTGTAGCATAATGGTAAGGAGCAGGGCTCATAACCAAATGGTTGCTGGTTTGATTCCCTGCTTGGGCAGGGTACGTAACTCAGAATTACCTGGATATCTATATGAGCCATTCTGGGTAAGAGCATCTGCTAAGTGAAAATTATGTAATCTAAATCATTCCTCAATAAGGGAGGAGATTCATATTACTCATGAAGTAAGTGTAAAACATAAAGACAATAAAGTTTTCTCTAAGGCAGTCTGGAAAACGTATATTAAAGTCAGACCTACTGTACTGAACAATTAGGTTTGAGAACTACTGTAGGTCACAGAATCGTCTCCTGTAACTCCACCCTTATTGTACAATACTCCCAAACAAATGGGCATTTCAATACGTTAAATAATTCTCCAAGCACTGCACAAGAAGAACTCAAATACCCCCACACAGGACAGGAGGGTAAATCTGATGCGAACAGCACAAGTGCAAAGAAACTGGTTGCACAACTTATCAAATTCGGTCAGCCTTTGTTAAGTGAATTGAAGTCCTCTCTAGCTGGCAAGCCATGAGATTGTGCTCCAGGGAATACTAATGGCTTGGTTTGTCTTACAGACTTTTGTACTTTGGGCATTAGTGATGTCATTCTTTTTGTCTCGGGGTCTTTTGCCCTTGTGCGTATGTTTGTGTGTGTGTGGGTGTGGATTGGGTGCATGTGTAGGGGTACATGAGAAGTTAAACCCTTCAAGCAAGAACACAAACAAACAAGAAATAAGAGCACCCTCTTAAAAGTTCAGAGAACCTCCCCTCCATGGAAACTCACAGAGACGCCATGTGCGGTGTCTGCCCTGGCTTTCTTTCAGGCCCCCTGTCTTTTTTTCTTTCGTTTTTTAGTTCTTTCTTTTTTTTAGTTCTTTTTTCTCTTTCTGTCTTTCCATCTGCAATTAACGAACCTGATATGAAATTAATGCCACTGAAACATGCCACGTAACACTTAAAAAGAAGCCCTCCTGAAAATATTTTTATCAATAATTGTGTTATGAGATGACTGCTCGATTCCGCCTTACTGTGTGTGTTCATTCTCAGTGTTGCCGGAGTACATCTGCGGACCATGAGCTAAAAGACACCGAGAGGACGGAGGCGCAGGACGTAAATAACAGGCAGATTCCCCAACGCTGGCCGCCTCAAGTTCCTTGATGAACTCTGTGCGCCAAAGCCTGACACTGCTTGCGCAAGAGGGCTGCTTTTAAAAATGGCCCATTTGCATGACAAAGCAGCTACTGAATCAAGGGCCAAGAAGGGAACAGGGGGTGGGGGGTGGGGGTGTGGGGGTGTAGCGAGGGACTGACGGAAAAGGTCTGATTTCGCCTCCAGCTCGGCAGCGCTGGTCTTTGCTATGCAGGGTAGTGTGTTCCGCAGAGTGGGGGCATGTGGCTTGCGGGCTGGGGATCTCTGGGCTGACTGTGGGAGCGGGATCTAACGCTGGCCGTGGGAGAGCGGACGCCGAGAGGACCAGGGAGACGATTCCGGAACCTTCCGCTGCTTCCCCCCGTAAGTCTCCTTTTCCCGAGGGGTCTGGTTAACCCCCGTCTGGTTTTATGGCACGTGATTATGAAATATCGTAGGGATGCTTTGCTCTTCTCATGTGACAGCCTGCCAAAATTCCCCCCCCTGCTCACTCAGAAATGAGTGAGTTGGAGATGGTCTATAATACTGTCACAGGCTGTTTAAACAGACTGAATTATATGTGAGATGACAGCAACATACTCTGTTTATATACTAAGGATATATTGAACATGCTCTGCGTGTGTCATAAAATATCCTCAATTGTATGAATATTTCTCAGTTGCTAAATGATGATGGTTTGAAAGGTTCATAATTGATATGCTTTGTTTCAGCTCTGAATCAAGTTTACCATGTCAGGACTCTGGCTGAAAACTGCATTTGTGGTGCATTTCTCTGTGGTAAAGTATCTCCTCTCAATGCGGTCAACAGTCATCTTTCTGGTGACCGTTAGTTTCCTGTGCTACAGTGTTGAATGTGCAAAGCTTTATTTTAGCGGCGTAAAACTTCTTTCTGTGTCTTAATTGAAAGAGTAATGTCCAATCTGTAAAGCTTTATTTAGTGGTTCTAAAGTCGGTGGAAAAAAACAAAGAGCTGGCCTCATTTAAGGAGTTGACCTTTTCATGCTATTGTGTTGCACAGCATTTGAAACCGTTGACTTTTTTTCAGCCATTTCTGTCCAAAAAATGTGCTGAATGCCTGTGGAGCTGGGTTCTGTGAGAAGAACAGAGGAGTCCGTCCTCAGCCTGGACTTTACGACACTTTTCTCTCTCTTTCTTTTTCCTTTTTTACAAACGTGTGTGTGTGTTGTGTAGGTGCTGTGCATCTCAGAGCCAGTGCAGACCGGGACAGACAGAGGAGGGTGGAACAGTTCCGGTGAGTTGTGCCACTTTGTTTTGCTTGGGACGGATTGAGTTCCAATGTTCCTTTTCAGCTTTACATGAGTGGGCGGCTGCCAGTCCTCAGGTGAACTCTGATACTGGGAACATTCCTATATCATATAATTTGTTCTAACTGCTGTTATGGCGTAAATCTCTGCATTCTCAATTTTCATTGCAGGGAAATCCTTGCTCAAGGCAAGCCATTGATTTTGGGTTTTACTTATTTACGTATTTACTTATTTATTAATACTTATTTTACTCATCAAACTTTTATGCAGTGCAGCTTGATGCCGCCTGAAGTTTACAGGTTATAGTTTGCAAGGAACAGCCTATTTGGGAGTTGAACCAGCAACATTCTGGTCACAAGCTCAGCTCCATATTATCTGTAACACCCCACTGTCTGCCATTGAAAGTTGATTCAAGATTGGTTTTTCCCCCAGACTATGACGCCACCAATCTCATCCTCCACACCTCGGACATGGTGTTCCATCTGATCACTGCCCCCCTGGACTACACACAGGCCAAGCGCTTCTGCCTGGTGCAGTTCAGCACTCTGGCCACAGTGGGGCAGCAGGAGGCCGAGAACGGCACCCTGCAGCTTCTGAGGGAGGCGCGGCTGAAGAAACCTGTGTGGGTCAGAGACCCCAATCAACCAATCAGGAGCGAGCCAGCAGTCTCCAAACAGTGTGAGATTATTTTCCTTTTCAGTGTTGTTTATAGCAAGTAGAAGGTAGACAGGATCAGTTTTTGTGGTGGAACTAATAGTATTGTTCTAGGATTCATTTATATTATATATTGTTATACATTAACATATACAAATTACAATATACATTTTTATCATTAGTATCATTATGATTATACATGTGTTACAATTTTTTGCCTACTATGCAAGTCCATTAATTATGATTTGTAAGTCCAAGTCAGTTAAATAAGAAGAGAGAGCAGGAAGTGCAGTCATTTCCACAATACTGCCCCCTGCAGGTATACGTGCTGTAGGTGGAGCTCACTCTGTGTCTGTCCCTGCAGACATGCACCTGCCTGCCCTGACCTTCCCGCGGGACTCCAAGGGGGGCTTCGCCCGGGTGCAGCTGCGCTTCCCCCCGCTGCCGGCGGTGAGCGTGTGCGTGCGGGTGCAGTGGGACCAGCGGCACGACCAGGTGTCCACCGTCTTCTCCTACGCCGCGCCCGTCTTCACCAACGAGTTCCAGCTGCGGGGCCGGGCGGACGGGGCGGGGCGGGTCCTGGTGGCCCTCATCGTGCACGGCCACCACCGGCCCTACAAGGCCTCCTTCCCCAACGACGGCGCCTGGCACCACCTGTGCGTCACCTGGCGCCGGAGCGACGGTCGCTGGGCCATCCACGTGGACGGGGAGAGGCGGGACACGGGCGCCGGCGCCGACACGCCCAGAGACATCCACGGGGAGGGCATCTTCATCGTGGGCCAGGACCAGGACTCCTTCGGGGGGGACTTCACCGAGCCCTTCGTGGGGAACGTCACAGACCTGAGGATCTGGGACGTGGCGCTGGAGGAGACGCAGGTCCAGGACCTGTACGGCTGCTCCGCTCTGGCCCGCGAACCGCTGTTCACCTGGAACATCGCTAACATGACCCTCCACCCGGGCGCCAGGCTGGTCCCGGTTCAGCTGCTCTGCTCAGGTGAGGACACTTTGACACTGCCCATTCAAATTCAAACGCAATGTAATAGGCAAGTCCATATATATTAATAACACTGAGATAGCATTTGCTGTAGGTGTCTGCAGGGCACACAGCTTCAAAGCCTATCAACTACAGCTTCAAAGCCTATCAACTATGTCAACTCTCTACACTCTACCAGTACAGTGGCTGGATTTACAGTGAGGGTTGTATATTGCCAGAGTCTTTACAGAGTGTGATAACCAAAGATATTTACTTTTCTTCATTTCAGTTAAAAAAAAAACATGATTTGTGAGTTTTTGTTGTGGCAAATTAGTAAATCTGTTCAGCCATTTTTACTTGCCACAACTCCCTGTGTTCAAATGTAAGTCAGTTATTCAGTTCAATCTCTGTGCTCAAGTTGGAAATTGCCAATAATGGTAGTTCCCTGAATATTGTTCAGATTATTCTGTCACTGATGTTGAAACTGGAAATTCAAAGTCTGGTTCATCAGCAGTTGATTGATCTGGCCTGACTGATTACTTTGCCTTGGTGCCATTGCACTGAAATATGGTGGTCAGGTTGCCAGCAGCTAAGAATATTGCTATTGGGCCAAAGTGCATCCCAGCTGTGAGGTATCACTAACAGACGCATTTTGGGTTCGGGCTGAGCTGGGTGTTGTAAGAGGTCTCAGATACAGTCCAAAATGTACCCGGTTCTGGAGAGCCCCAGGACATGTTGAGGGATGTGACAGAACCTGGTGCTATTGTGCTAGTGATGTCCAGGTTGCAGTACTTTGAGGCTTTTAGGCTTAAGAGAGGTTAAAAGGATTAATATTAATATTATTAATATTATTGTTGTTATTTCCCAGAGATGCACGTCCAACATTCTAGATCATAAATTACATATTCTTGAAATGTGGCCATGCTTTAATTGTTTAGCAAGTAAGAATAAACTATATACTTATTATGCATGAACCTGCTCTGAGGAAAAATTGTAATTTTATTACATGAATTTATTATTGCATGTTCCAGTTATTTTACATTCTTCTAGTTGAAGTAATGGCATTTATGTTGTGCATTGGTAATTGAAAATGATGACATATTGGTATCTAGACAATATATGTATTGGGAATATATTGATCTGGTCTCCAGAAAACCTGTGTCATTATTTGTTTATATTTAAAAAACCTCTTTCAATCAGTCACCCCTTTTTTGGTTCCGGAAAATTTCTGACCAGTTGATTAGGTTTATTCATCCAGCCATGGCACAGCTGGGTAACTTTGGCTAAGCTCACACAAAAGACGCAAAGTGTACCTTAGATTTGACTGTGTGAACAGATGCATCATGGGATTTGGGGGATGGTGCACATTAGTTGATTGAGATATCAAAAAGGGCTGTGAGGGGGGCAGGGTTTGGAGGCTTGTATATGATCCACTGACCAGTATCCCAGGCGTATTTCAGAACAGAAAACTGGCTGTCTGAGTATTCAGAGAGGAGTAACACTGAGCCAGAAGAAGACCACACATTGGGAGCTTAAAAAAGAAACGAGAAGTTCAATCAAAACGAAATAGCTGCGGGCTGAGTCAGGACAAAAAAGACGCGTTTCCCCCTTGGAGTTTCCCTCATGGCAAGGGATGAAGTGGATTTTTCAACTGGAGCTTGTGACTTCTCCAGCACTGATATGAGGCTTGTCTCCATTGATGTAAAAACTGCGGTTGTGCAATCACCACACTGTGATAAACCAGAGATTCCATCGGAGGGCTTCAAAGACAGTCCGGAAATGTCTCCCTGTCAAAACAAGCAGCAGGCCCCACATACACATCCGATCATATTAGCTGGGTGAGGGGAAACGTTACACATCAGTCCCGATACTGGCAGGGCTTTTTGGTGAATTGGCTAAATTAACCCTCACCTTTCCATCTAAACTTACGTGTGGTGAACGCTCTGGAGAAAAGTGGTTGCCCAGCGCCCACACAATTTAGGTGCTAGCTAGGTGTTGGTGGTAAGGTGAGTTACCATATTGTGCAGAGGACTTTAAAATTGTTGGGATGAATGAGGATGATCGTGATAGTGATTTTCAGAATAAGAACGTCCGATGTGCTTTCACGCCAAGTAAAGTATCAGCTTTCGTTATGAGATTAAACTTTAAGAAGGCATTTAATAGCACACCATGGAGTAAACAAATCACAGTCCTGTTTGTACAAACCACCATGACTGTCTCACATGTCATGGTGTTGGATCCCATGTATATTTGCATGTATGTTTTGTACTAGTACATATTTGTTTACATTTACGACTATGTGAAAGCTAGTTATGTTTTGAGTCTCCTACCCTTATCTTTCGTCTCCTTTTTTTGTAAGTGAAGCTCTGACAGAGGTAGTGGAGGCTGCCTTAATGCTAGTAGTGCTGATGTGTTCTCTGTTGCCATGGCAGCAAACCTCAGACAGCAGGTGGAGTACTGCCAGGCCCTGGAGACCTCATCATCAGGGGATCTGTACCACCTCATCAACCTGCCCTGCACTCAGAGTCTGCCTTTCATCTGCATGACCAGCAGAGGTGAGAGAGTCCCACGCCTTCACAGGCAAACACCTCCACCGGCCACGCCCTCCACATGGCCACGCCCTCACACCTTCACAGGCAAACACCTCTAACTAGCCACGCCCTCCACATGGCCACGCCCTCACATCTGTACAGTGAAACATCCCCACATGCCCCCCCCAAACATCTCCTCATGAATTCACCATCAGACACCTCTGAAACTCTCCTGCCCCCACACCCTTACAGTCTAACATTTCTACATTCTCACACTTCCACAATCCTGTACTCCCATACCTCCACAAACACCTCCACACACAAATTCAATGAGTTACCTTATTGTTCAGTTAGCATTAATGTGTATTTGGTTTGTTCAGCTCAGTGTTTAGTGTTGGTTCAGTATACTGATCCCTTCTTTATGGCCGAGATGTGGGTGCGAGTTTGGTGGGTGTTAATGTGTGTTTGTTCAGTATACTGATCCCTGCTCTCTGGCCAGGATGTGTATGTGTTCAGTGGGTGTTTGGTGTTGTTGTTGGTGTTATTTGGCGTTCAGTGTGCTGCGTTACGCTGTGTTACAGAGCGCTTCCTGAAGGTGAACGAGCTAAAAGGAGAGCAGCCCAGCCCATTCATGAATCACCTGATGCAGCTGTCCAATGGCACGCTGGTACAGAACAGCCTCTCTGTTTCAGTTTAATGCTGCGTTTCTCATACCTGCACCCTTTGCATTTCAGCCCCCTCTTTTCCACATTCCTTCATCTCTCCTCCATCCCTCCTTCATCTCCCTCTTTACTTCCTCCTCTCTATCCCTCTGTGTCCTTCATCTCTCCTCCATCCCTCCTTCATCTCCCTCTTTACTTCCTCCTCTCTATCCCTCTGTGTCCTTCATCTCTCCTCCATCCCTCCTTCATCTCCCTCTTTACTTCCTCCTCTCTATCCCTCTGTGTCCTTCATCTGTCCTCCATCCCTCCTTCATCTCCCTCTTTACTTCCTCCTCTCTATCCCTCTGTGTCCTACATCTCTCCTCTTCCCCATCTCTTTCCCTTTCATCCACACCTTCTCGCTTTATAATGTGTGTGTGTGTGTGTGTGTGTGTGTGTGTGGGGGGGGATCAAACAACAATGGTTAGGTACAGTCCTTTCCTTGACTCTGAGCCGAAGATTAATCTGATTATGCCTGTAAAAACTGTCTCTTTCAGCTTGAGTGATAATAAATACGTGGATTTACTGCAAGACAGAAAATGTATTTGCTTTGTCTGGAAATTATTTTTTTGTTGAATTAATTATTAGGACCATCATTACCATTGCAGACTTTTCCATCATTACATTTTCACTGTAAATTAGACTGAAGTGGGCTTTAAAGTGTCCCGCACTGATGTCTTCCAATCCTTGTCCTCTTTTCTGAACCATTGTCCCTGTGGTGGTAACCAACGCAGCAACCAGAGGGGCTGGTCCCTGCTCATCCAGAGGAACTGACCTGGGGTCAGGTGTCCCACCTGCTCCAGGTGTCCAAGCAGGCCCTGGAGGAGTCCTCCGCTGATCTGGAACCCTCAGACATGCTCCACCTGGTGCAGATGCTGGCCCACGTCGCGGACGTTCCGACGCATCCGAACAGCAGCCACCTGGCCGTGACCGCCCTCAGCCGCCACTTTATCTCGGTGGCTGACAGGATGGTCAGTGCGGAGAACGCTCCCAAGTGGCAGGCCATTAAACAGGTACAAAACCTCATTCAGCATCAGGCTCGTCCGTCTGGTGGGAAGCTGTGTTATGCAACATTTTTCCACTAGAGGGCAGTAAGTCCAAAAGAGTTACATCCATCAAGGGCCACTCACGTAATCCAATCGGAGTCACATATATAATACATCATAAAAAAGAATAGCACAAAAACATGATTTAGTTTGAATTTTTCATTCATTGAATCACATAATCATTTAAACATTGAATCACTGAAATAATAATTGAATTCACATTTAAAAAAATCCTTGACAAATATGACACTTAATAATTGGCATGAAAACCCATGACACGTACATACACGTATCTTTTCTAAATCCAATAAAGTGAACTTTGTTACAGTGCACAAAAATAATGACAGCTAACACAAGTTATTTTAAAACAGAAAATAAAGTGTAAAGCTTGTTATACAATACACTGTTTCAATAGCCTCTGTTCAAGCCTCTCAGTTGGTGAGTCAAAAATCTTCATTCACATTGCATTTGCCCTCAGCAGCAAGGCATTGTGGGAAATATCTCCTCAAGTGATGTCCTTATTTATGCCAAGTGCTGCAGCATGGCAGAAACATTGTGATGAATTTGCACCATCACTGTACTGCAGTGGCAGCTGGTGAGCTGGAAACAGGGGAGACTGAAACATTACCTTTAAATCTATCATTACTTTCAACCTGTTCCCCTTTATCCTCCTTGATTAACAATAAAACAAATAATTCACAGAATATTGACACCAGTGCGTAAATAGAGTAAATGATTATGCTCGCGAAACGGCGAAGATTGTCTGTAGTTTGTGTGCTATTGCGAAAGCCACATCATGAGATTGTATAATTAACAAGGATGGCAATTTGAATAATTAAGTGGAGGATAAAGGGGAACAAGTTGAAAATAATGATAGATTTAAAGGTGATGTTTCAGCCTCCCCTGTTTCCAGCTCACCAGCTGCCACTGATGTACTGTACGTTCAAACAAGTTGTAGACCTCCTGCTGATCACAACAAATTGGATTCCTCCATTTGGGTGCGCAAGGAGCTTTTGCATTACGCCCAGAACATGGAGCGGGATGGGTAAATTGTAGGCCACTGGCAAAGGGCTTCAGGCTTCTCACATCATTACTATTTCTCCGAGCTGCCAAAGTGTGTTCACGGTAACGTTACCTGACCGTGACCGTAGCTCCACCGCGTCTATATCCAGTGAGTGCATCTGCTCTTTGTTGTCGCAAACTGGTAGTTACCTTGTAGCCTTTTATATAGTGATATGCAGTTGTCAATTAAGCGGCCTTGTGTTTTCACATGGACAAAGCGCTCATTGTCACCGAACTCATTGCCACTAAACAATGTTTAGCATGCAGGGCAATTAACTGTTGAAGTAAGTCCTTACGAGAGAGAAAAAAAAGCATTTAGAGTCTTGACTAGGTTATTGAGAGATTTGAATTTTGTATGAAAACCGTGAGAACACATGGCTTAAGGTTTGCTCCTTACGGCTCAGGTAGGGCATTTGTGAAGCACAGAGCTGAAGAATGTGTGGGGGAAAACTTGCATAGGTATGATATGTGCATATTTAATGGAGATGTTTTGTCCTGTGACCTTGGGTCTGAACTGCAATTGAAATGTAAGTATGATAGTTATGTAAGCCATGTCTGCTTTTCCCCTCCAGTGCGTCTTTGTGTCTTGCACATGTGATCTTGCACACCAAACAAATCCTTGATAAAGCAATAATTATGATTCAGAAGTCATCTTTATGAGATTTGTACGGAAATCTTTGTGCTTGTATGTGAGGCATATGGCCTCATATTTCTGTTACTATCATTTTTAAAAATATTTCCTTTCACTCTGTTGCTTAGTATTGAAGAAGTCCATAAATGAAAAAATTCAGTCTTTTGGGAGCTGTCTATCATACAGTCTTTAGGAAGCTACGTAAAGCTGTAGATGTGCCAGTATTTTTTTTTTCATTTATTGTCTCGCATGCGAAAAGCTTTGGATGTGTCAGTCTGTAAAATCCGGCCGATGTGAAGTCCCCCACGCCTGGTCTTTGTCGTCCCCCTCTTGTCGTGACCAACATTACTGGAATTTCTCTTTAGATTGCACATCCCCTCCCCCGGCCCTTAATTCACCCAAGGTCACAGTTGAAGAGGTCGCCGGTATATATTGTGTCTGTTCTCGTCTGTGCGGCGTTTATAGGTCGTAAATGGGCCGATGGCAGTGGTGGAGAGCATAGACAGGATGGTGAGCAATCTCCACCCGATGCTGCTGGCGGAGAGCGGGGGCCTGAGCATCCAGAGCGACAATATCAGTGAGTCAGACGCACGCCCACGCACGCCCACGCGCGGGCGCGCACGCACACGCACACACACCCACGCGCAGGCGCGCACGCACACACACGCGCAGGCGCGCACGCACACGCACGCCCACGCACACGCACGCGCAGGTGCACACGCACGCCCCCGCGCAGGCGCGCACGCACACACACGCGCAGACGCACACGCACACCCACGCGCAGGCGCGCACGCACACACGCGCAGGCACGCACGCACACACACGCATTTCCTGTCACTGCAACCGCACAACTAACTTCGCCCTGCTGCTGCAAATATATGAAGTTAAGGCGCACGAGAATTTGCCTTTTTGTCAACTGCTGCTTCTAGTGGTGCCTCTCCACCCTTGATGCTCAACCACCACAAGACACACACATGCACACATACACACACACACACACACACACACACAAATGGACACTCACTGACACACGCAAATATCCACACTCACATTTCCTTAAACATGCACAGGTGTATCAATTAACTAATTTCATTTTTGTCAGTTGCGATGTCAGTATACTATAGTTTTGAATTTATTTCACCATTCACAAATCTAAGTGTCTCTTTCTCCATGTGCAGTACTCTGCCCCAAAAAATGTATCTTCTGTTGCCTCATGCAGAGCTGGAAGTCCACCAGAGGAGCTTGGGAGAGGGAACCGGTGGTTCCGAGTTCTGCGGACCCCACAATGAAAATGACACCGTCCTGGACTGCATTTCAGTCCCATCCCATAATATCCAGACTCTCCATGACAACGGTAAGACCGAGTCCTGGAACCCACCATCACAGATTGTGTGGCACCAAAGCCACAGATGTCCGCGGAGGGGAAATCAATCCTACCTGTAGCCAGGTAAAGCCAGGTAAAGCCAGGTGCTCACTGTGTGTCTGGTGCCACCGCCCAGGTTTTCAGAAGGTGACTGTGATGAACGTGTGGTACGGATCCCTGCTCCCGCTGTTCCACACCCAGGGGAACGTCACTCTGTTTCCCGCCGTCAGCGACGGGACGCACAAGTAAGCATCCGATCACCTGACAATGCCCCCGGAAGACTGTAACCTGACTTGCATGGTCTTAGAATGTAGGTTTTGCCCCTGCATGTGTCAGAGTATAGTCTGAGTGTAGTTTGTGTTTCTGCATGGTCACAGTGTCAGAGTGTAGTTCAGTTCCAGTGTGGTCACAGTTTCAGAGAGCAGTTTTTGTCCCTGCATGCCGTGTTAGAGTGTAGTTTTAATACTCCATGGTCATAGTATCGGAGCATAGCTTTGTGTCCCTGCATGGTCAGGGTGTCAAAGTGTAGTTTGAGTCCCCACATTTATAGGGTATCAGAACGTAGTTTAGTCCCTGTGTGGTCACAATGTCACAGTGCGGTAGTATTCCCTGCATGGCCAGTGCAGTTTTTGTCCAGGCATGGGCTGGTGTCAGATAGTGAGGCTTTAGTCCCAGAATGGTCACGGTGTGGTTTTAGTGATGGATGGTGACAGTATCACGCCAGTGCTTTAAGGTCTTCACTCCTTGCTGTTTGCTGTGTGTTGCAGGTACATGGGAGCAGTGCTGGGGTCCTCTGTCATCTCCAGTACAGTGCTGGGGGACAGTCAGCCCATAAGCATGGCCATTCAGTTCCAGCTCCAGCACAGACCTCAGGTCAGCACTTAAAAACCTGACCCCTGACCCTAAGTCCCTAACCCTGACACGTTCGAGCTCCAACATCAAGTCCACAGACAGTACTTCAATGTGTAGCATAAGAAGAACATTCACAAAGGGATTCACATGACATTGCATTTAATCAAAAGTCTAAATGAGGTAGTATATCCCAATAAGCTTTAGCTAGACCACAGAAGAGCAATTCCTGAAATAAACATAGTGCAAGGGCAAGCCGTCATTCTGCAGACAGCCTAAAGGTTCAACTCTGATTTCCCTTTCCATCTGTTTAGCAAATTCTTACAATTAAGTGCCTCTTTCTGTATCAACCCCATAGGGTTTCATTAGTGCTGGAACTTCTTTGGGCAGATATCGGGCATTGACGGTTCCCTCCTTCTTTTCCCAGAATCCCCCTGGGACAGTGTATGACCCTGTGTGTGCATACTGGGATTTCTCCCTCATGTGAGTAACCCCCTCTGCTGTAATGAAACCCAAACGTGTTCTCCTGTGTACCATATCCTCTTACATCTGCCTAAAAAGATCTCAGTTACTCAGAAATAAAAGTACCAAGCACAGGGGGAGCTAGAAGTTTCAGTAAAGCAAGACGGCTTACACAATCAAGCATTTAACCTCACACAATATTCTCAATACCAAGGAATGCCTTTTATTCTTCTCCTTATCCCTTTATGCTGCTTTCCCCACTCGTTCTTGTTATTCTTGTTCTTGTTCTTGTTCTTCTTCTTCTTCTTCTTCTTCTTCTTCTTCTTCTTCTTCTTCTTCATATGGCTAAGCAGTCATCTACAGCTTAATGTCATGACTTGGAATGCACTATTTATCTATGAGGGACGCACAGTGAAATGCTATGAGTTCTTTTGCAGAGAGAGTCCAGTATGTAGCCTGCGGTGTGGCTCGGGTGTATACGGTGTCACAGAACGGGCTGCTCCTCTTGCTCTACTCATGGGGAAGGCGGTCATGTCTCTGCTTACTCTGTCTTTAAGTGGTTGTGAGTTCATGTCCAAGTTTCCTGTTGAGGGTTCAAATTTGACACCTCCCTAAGAAAACCATGTGCAAGTGTGCAAGTTCAGACCCAAGGCCTGCTGGGAGTTTCCTCCATAGCGACTGGGTGACGTGGCTCTGCTGCTCTTCCTGAATCTCTTATAGGCCAGAGGCAGGAGGGGGCTGGTCTACTGTGGGCTGTGAGATCATATCCAAGGGACAGGGCTCCACTTCCTGCCACTGCAACCACACAACTAACTTCGCCCTGCTGCTGCAAATATACGAAGTTAAGGTACACGAGAATTCGCCTTTTTCTCAACTGCTGCTTCTGTCATAGTGGCGCCTCTCCAATCTCGATGCTCAACCACCACATTGTGCAGGATTAGCCAATCTGCTTTTTGCTTTTACCCTCCGTGATTCCCACAATGCACCTGTGCACCTGGTGCCTCTTCCTCCTCAGAGGACTCCGGTGGAGGAGAGCGCGCTGCAGATGCTGACCTTCATCGGCTGTGGCATCTCGCTCTGTGGCCTGACCTTCACGTTCATCCTCTTCATCGCTGTGGGGTGAGTTTGCCAGGGCGCCGACGACTACAGTGTGTCACACCATGATGTTCACTGCCCTGTGCTGTACGCTACGGTACAGTACTGTACTGTATTTATAGTGGAAGCAGGGACACTTAGACTGCAGCAGGCTTGATGCAGTCCTAGATACACTCTGGACTTTAAGCAGAGTAACCAGCCTAGTTGGGTGAAATGGCCTGCTCTCGTCAGTGAACTTTTTAGGTTTTTGTGTAACGTCCCACAAACTGCTACACTTTACTGCTTAAACTGTGCTTATCTTACTGACTGTCTTTACATTACATTACATTATTGTCATTTAGCAGATGGTCTTATCCGGAGCAACTTACATAGGTTACATGTTATCCATTTATACAGCTGGATATTGACTGAGGCAGTTCTGGGTTAGGTACCTTGCCCAAGGGTACAGCAGCAGTGCCTCAGCAGGGAGTCAAACCAGCAACCTTTCAGTTACAAGCCCTGCTCCTTACCACTATGCTACACTGCTGCCCAATTATTTTATTGTACTTCATTAGTCTACATTAACAATCTGCTTTTTCTCTCTTTCCCCCCTTTACGGTGAACCGCAGGGTCCCGAAATCGGACCGGAACACAGTGCATAAGAACCTGATTGTGGCACTGGCCGTGGCGGAGTTGCTCCTGATGTGCAGCGATGCAGCATCTGCCCAGCAGGTGGGGCCATGGAGCAAGTGCCAGATTATACAATGACAAGAACAAGCTGGTGCTAGCATGTCAGACAGAGTGGGCATTCAAACCCAGAGACTGTGACATGGGGAGGACTATCAGTTGTTTTGAATAGTTTTATGTTTTTTTGTATTAAAACATGTTCAAAGAAAATGCCATTTAGTTTCATCAGCTTTTTAGTATGTTGAATGGCTCACCCAAACACTAATAGAGAAATAACACAGAAATCAAAGACACATATTTATTTTTATAGTTAAAAGGTACCAAGAATCTTAAGAATCTCAATAACAGTCCAAAGATGTGCTCAGCACCTTCAAGAGCAATTGAATTTTTATGGTCTATTCAACCAGTTAATTTTACCACTGTTGCCATGTTAAATTGTAATATGAAGGTCACAAGCTCCAACACGTTTGATTTATGCTTCAGCTGATTGTTGTTCGTCCGTGTCATTCCCCGCCTGTCCACTAGGAGGTGTGCTTGGGAGTGACAGCAGCACTGCACCTCTTCTTCATGGCCTCCTTCACCTGGATGCTGGTGGAGGGCTTACTGCTGTGGAGCAAGGTGGTGTCTGTCAACATGAGCGAGGAGCGCAGGATGGGGCTGTACTACACCATTGGCTGGGGTAGGGACACACACACACACACGGACACACATGCGCGCGCACGCACACACGGACACGCACACGTATGCACGCACGCACACACACACATGCACACGAACACACACACACGCGCTCGCACACATACACACACACACGCACGCTTGCACACACACACACACACACACACACACATCCAGATACAATTACACTCAAAACTGATACTCACTTGTAGCCCAGAACTTGGAAACAGCTGTTTGAAGCTGATCAACATTTTAAACATGGTAAGGACCCAGACACAGATGACAGGGTTGTACACAGGAACATGCACACACAACGCAAACATACTCACATTCACGCATGTGCACCACACAGACAAACACACACGCACACACATATCTGCACACGCGCAAGAACACACAGGCACACGCAGACCCACCACACGCTCAGTGATACTGCGCGTTTCGCGGTCTGCGCTGCGTTCAGCGCTTACCTTGAATGCAGGGTGATGGATGCAGCCGCCGCACCACAGAGCGATGCGATTCCGTCCATTTACCCATCAGCCCTTTGACCAGAGGAAGAGTGATGCCAGCTCACCGGGATGCGGGCTCGCCGTGCCACATCGCTCACCGAGACGCGCACAAAGCCGGCTCCTTGTTAATGTTTATTTTATCCCCAACCCCCCGCTCCTCTCTCCCACTCAGGTGTGCCAATCGTCATTGTCGCCGTGACCTTGACTGTTTCCTTTCACAAGTACAAGGCGGACAATTACTGCTGGCTCAACGTTAAGACTGATATCATTTGGGCCTTTGTGGGGCCCGTGCTCTTTGTTCTGGCGGTAAGCAGCTCTGCCAGTTCCCCTCTTTTTCTCTCGCGGTGGGGGGCTGACATGATTGGTCGCTTCCGTGATGCCCTCAGTTGCGTCGCTCACACGCGTTGCCCTGGCACCTACAGTTCAGTGCGTCAGTGATGTGCAGCAGAGTCCCCCTCGTGACTCCCTGCCTCTCTGGCCTCCTCACTGACACACCGTATGCCTGACTTTGGGTTTGTTGCTCCATGTCTTTATCAGCCCTCATCAGAATTCATACACAGCTGTGGTTAAAATTGCTCTCCAAAGGAATGTTGGCATCTATACTGCCAGATGACTTCATTTAAAACAATGCCATTTCTTGGCATTGAATTTAAATCTAAACATTTTTTGTACCAAGTTTTGATTCTTTAAGCCTCAGTGTGTTGTGTATGATCCTCTATGTAATATACTGTGTACATCTGTGAGTGTGGGGAATTTGATTATATTTTATTTTATATATGTTTGATTCTTCTATTGAGTATTTGTACAGTGGCTCTATTTGTGTATTTGCGTGTGTGTGTGTGTGTGGATTTGATTATGTTTTATATTATATTATATATGTTTGATTTGATTCTTCCATTGAGTATTTGTGCGGTGGCTCTATTTGTGTATTTGCGTGTGTGTGGGTGGAATTGTCACTGGCTGTGCATCTCTCCAGGTCAATGCGGTGGTGCTGTGTCGGGTTGTCATGGTGACAGTGTCCAGTGCCCGTCGCCGTGCGAAGATGCTCACGCCAAGTTCCTCCTCCCAGCTGCATGCCCTTGACCTCACCTGGTGAGTCGCTGTGAAAGACCCACATATTGCCGACACACACGCACACATGCATGCACACACCCACATGTGGCCATGCACACACTCACACACACACACACGCACACACATATATATGCACACATGTGCACTCTCACACAGGCGCACACACACAAACCTATGCCTAGACACGCACACACACTTACCCGCCCCAACACACACACACACACACACCCACATAAACAGACATATATGCAAACACAGACGTCAACTCAGCCACCCACACACGCACGCACGCACGCACGCACACACACACACACACATATGCATGAACACACATACACACACACACACTTAGTGCATGTGGCTGACACATTGTGTTACACAGAGTGAGATACAGACGGATGTGTGCCGCGGCTTGCTTCCCTCTCTGCTGAAACGCAGGAAGAGGCCGATGTCACAGTGACATTACCACACGCTGCGTTAAGCAGAGACACACACAGGCAGACAGACAGACTGCAGCCCCAAGAGTCCGGCTCATCCTGCTGATTCTCTTCACAGCCATGCACAACCGAGGAACAGCCTCTGTCTGTGTGTCTGTCTGCAGTCCTGCAGCTCCTACAGAACAAATAATCCCCAGACAGTGTTAATACTAAAACTAATGCTAGTATTAAAACTAAAACTAACACTAATGCTAAAACTAAAAATAATGCTGAAACTAAAACTAAAACTCAAATTAAAAATAAAACTATAACTGACAGTAATACTACCACTAACACTGAAACTGAGGCTAATACTAATATGAGCAGTGCGAGTCCCCCCGAGTGGAGCTGATAGTCCCAGGATGTGGGAGTGCGTGAGACGGGGCTGGAAGGGGGAGCCGGGCCTTATCGGCAGGGCACCTGGGCCGTGAGGAGAGGACACAGTCTGCCGGGAGTGGGGGGAAAGCCGTGCTCCACACTGCGCGCTTTGTTCCAGCCTCTCTCTCCCTCTCTCCAGACCCACCTGCTCCAGCGAAAGCAAACAGGGGGCACGGCTCATACGCGCCCCGGGGGCCGCAGATCACGTCCTGATGCGCCTGTCCCTCCTTACGAGTGAAAACCATGCGTGCAGAGACACAGCAGACCCGGGCGCGCTCACAGATACAGGAGTGTGCGCGTACATGCTTGCATGCGAGCAGATACACATGCAACACAAACACATGCATGCACGTGCGTGCACGGACACAGACACAAATAAGACTTTTCTTCTGACTGTTTCCATACTATTAGCTGTCTTTTCTTTTCTGTCTGAATTCTGTTGGGTTTCAAACAGGACCTGTGTGCTGTATGTGTGTAAATATCCATCATTATTCACCAATCACAAGCATGAACACATGGACAAATGCACGCATGCAGATGCACATATGCGCACACATGCGTGCATGCACATACATACACATACACAGTCATGCACATATACATGTATACAAAGTACATGCACACTTGCATATACGTGCATGTGCAGGCATGCACCTGTGCACACATGCATGTGTTTGTTTATGGTTGTTAATGATTTTCAAGATGTATTAGCAACCAATAAAAAGACATTGAAACCCGGTCAGTTTGGACAGACTGAATTTCCAATCGAAGGGGAGTGAACCGAGTGTGGTACTGTTAAGCCACTTGGTCTGTGTTCGTGCGTGAAGATAATCTGACTGTGCGCGATCACATCACCGTCTGCATGTACAATAAGAGATCCGCAGAGGGGAGAGCAACAGTGTCACTCCATGCACCATCTTTGCTGAAAAAGACCCAAACCTTAAAGGTCAAAATATTTTGGACCACCATGAGTAGCTGCACCAACACTGTCACAATATTCCCTCTGGAATTCAAAAGATTTTTTTTCTAAATGAAAAAAGTATAACTTATTCCAAAATAAATGAAACAAAAAAAAAAACAGAACTGCTCATTTTGTCCTTGTAAACGCCGCTGAATGTTGAAAACTCAATCTCCTAGACCCAGGTGCAGCGTCCTACAACAATGCAGATGTTAACAAAGGCAACCTCCTAGCCTCTTCCGTACAAAGCCTTTATTTATATACACTTGCTAGATGATTCTGAAGAATGGCAGAGATTGAAAAAGGGCTACAAGGCTGCCGTACTCTTTTAACTCCATGGCCCCAGTGTGCTGGCAGAACAAGGTGATGGCTGAAAGAACATTTTACATTTTCAAAATGTACTTTCTATACAGAGGGGTACAAGCGTGGTTTGCATTCGGGCTTCGATCTTTATTTTTAAATTGCTCATCGGGTCAAAGCATTGATGATTTAATTGCATAATCAATCATTCAGCAAGAAAAAAAAGTGTAGGAATAATTTCCACATTTTTCCAATGTGACATAATTCTCGGAACCATTGATTCGAGCAGACATGCAAAAAACTAAATAACAGAAGTGTATCTTTTCTGAACCATATTGGGTATTTGAACCAGCATATTGTTAAGGAACAGGGCTGAAAGGTTGCTGGTTCAATTCCTCACTGAGGCACTGCTACTGTACACTTTGACAAG
The DNA here is from genome assembly GCA_019176425.1 of Megalops atlanticus. Classification (NCBI taxonomy): domain Eukaryota; kingdom Metazoa; phylum Chordata; class Actinopteri; order Elopiformes; family Megalopidae; genus Megalops; species Megalops atlanticus. Next base: position 5,578,883 of record CM032878.1, read on the forward strand.
GTACTTAACCCAATATTGCTTCAGTAAAATTTCAGTTGTATAAATGTATAGCATGTAGAAATTGTAACTTATGTAAGTCACTCTGGATAAGAGTGTCTCTTAAATGCCAATAATGTAATGTAATGCACCAAAGCCCAACATGGTTTAAAATCAGTGCCTTTTTAGGTCATTTCCAGGTCATTTAAAGTGCTTCTGCTAATAGTTTAAGAACTTAAGTAAAAACTTAATACGTCTTACATACGTCTCGATTCCGTATCTGTAGGGCTGCAACCCGTCCTGTCCTGATCCTGCTGCCGGTTCTGGGCCTGACCTGGCTGTGCGGAGTTCTGGTGCACCTGTCCATGGTCCTGGCCTACCTGTTCATCGCACTCAATGCTTTCCAGGTGAGCTCAGCCCCTTCACCTCCTCACTTCATCACATGAAGGGAAGGATGGGGTTTCTGCTCTGTGAGTGTATTTGACAGTGCTAAGTAAGTGGCCAGCTGATAAATGGGAGGTCAGATTTAAGGGAACTGATAGTTAATGTTCTCAGAAATACTTCTGTCTGAACTGAACTGATAATGGTAATGATGGATGTAGGAGCTGCTGCACCCAACACTACAAAGACAGAGTGTTTTATCTGCTTCCTCTGAGATCTCAAAGAAAATCTTTCACTCTGTTACACACTGTGATTCTCTGAGTCTCAGAGAGAAAGAGAGGGAGAGAGAGGTAGGAAGAGCTAGAGAGATACATGGAGGGAGAAAGAGTGAGGGGGGGGAGAGAGCAGAGAAGGAAAGAGCTTTAGATAAAATGGGGGAAGAGATTGAGAGAGGGGAGAGAGCAGGAGAGAGAGGGAAAGAGATTGAGACTAAGAGGGGCAGAGATTGATAGGAAGGGACAGAGAGGGAGAGATTGAGACAGAGGAGAAGAAGAGAACAGTCAGAGAGTGTGCGTGCGTGTGTGTGTGTGTGTGTGTGTGTGCGTGTGTGTGTGTGTGAGTGCGTGTGTGTGCGCGTGCGTGTGTGTGCGCGTGTGTGCACGTGTGTGTGTATGTGTGCGTGTGTGTGTGTACATGTGTGTGTGTGTGTGTGTGTGTGTGTGTGTGTGTGTGTGTGTGTGTAAGGAGCGAGGGGCTGGGGTAGGCGGGGTGTGTATAGATAAGTGGAAGTGCATTGTGGGGGAGGTGGCGGCAGGCCTCTGAAGGACAGGTCATGGCGGGGCTCCAGCACGCCATCCCGCCAGCCAGATTTACCTCCACCTCCTTATTGGGGGGGGCGACGATAACGGCGGCCACGATGCGGCATAAATCAGGTGTGTCCCGAGCGGACTTCCTCTGGCTCCGGCTCTCTCCGGCCAGGAGTTTACGGCTCCGGGCCTCTTAATTAATAAGAATCGCCTGGCCCCAGTTTGACCCTCCGCAAGGTGCTTGTTAATTTAGATTTACTGTGAAAGTCCTGAGAAAAGAAAAGGGAGAGATAAATGCATAAATTTGTCTAAAGGAGGATCCCTGGCTGGTATAATCAGAGAGCCCAAGCAGAGGCCAGCCCACACCCCCCCTGCCCCCTCCGGATCTCCTATCTGACCTATTCCAGCGCACACTGGCTCCTACTGTAGGCAGCCAAATCCACTCAGCATCTCAGTGTGCCTCATCAATGGAGCGAAAGTGAAAGGAGATAAAACAGGATCGTTGCAGATGAGGGACAGGAAAAGCAGGTCTACTATTTTCTGGAAAGTTGTCACGAAGAATATAGCATGTGGTCCTGGCACTGCAGTGAGAGCCCACGTACACTAGAGGGCAGCAGTGAATATTTCAAGTCAGGAGCAGCCGGCCAGCACCACTCCCATTCTCATTACAAGGGGCGCATCTGAGGTCGCCACCCGGTCAAGGAGCCAAAAAATGACAGATTGAATAGTAGAATTTCTTTTTTTGTAGGTGCCGTGTTCATTACTCTCCCACATTTTTACTTTTATCTTTATTTAATATGACCAAACCTGCAGGGTTGATGGATCCTCCTCCTCCCTCAAATTTATATAAATGATTACAGAATGTTTGTTACCTAAATGAAAGGAAAAAGAAAAAACTCTATAACTAAATACATTTAAATTAAATACACAAATGCATTGATAAGATGTTAGAGGTATAATGCTATGATAGGGATACTGTGCTGTAGGAGACACTGTCTTTCATGTGAGATGTTAAACCTTCTTCTTTGTCATTATTATTATTATTATTATTATCATTAGATTTTTTAAGGTGAAGCATTGATGATATTGATGATGTGATTCAGGCTGTTGGTAGTGCTCTGTCGTGTTAACATTTCGCATTTAAAATGACAGCCTCATCCATTCTGGAACAGGTTTCAGGACTGTAATCGGCAAGATGTCTTTCTGTCACTTGGCATGCTTTCCTTGCTGTACGTCTACCCAGCTGGCTGACTGCTACAAATGGCTAAAATTAGGGGGTCAAATTTTGCAAGTGGTGCCTCTTGGCTCAGGTCAAGGAAAGCACATGGGAATTTATATTTAACCAGGCTGTTGTGCCTTTCTTTTCTACCAGATAAAATACCCTCAAAACTGAGTATTCACATGATCAGTATCCCTGGATAAAATGGTAAAAAGTGTCTTTTTGGCTTTTGGCTCATGAACCGTGTGTCCCCTCCTCTTCTTCTCTGCAGGGTCTGTACATCTTTCTGGTGTATGCTGTTTACAACAGTGAGGTAGGTTACCTGGGCAGCTCCGCCGCACATGCTCAGTCCGGCCTGAGCTCATTACCACCCTCTCCAGCCAATCCTGTGGCCCGTGGTTACACTCTCTGCACCCACACCTAAGCGCATGCAGTCGTGGTAAAACACACGATGCCGTTTCATATGGAAAACCGGTGCCAGTTAATTGGAATGGTTTGTTGAGCAGCTCAAAGACAGTGAGTCTGTGTGGTGATGGCTGGACCAGCCGTTTGGTTTGTGGTCAGCAGCTGAAGCCCTGTAGCCCTTTTGTGCTCTGCATCATTGTAATGCATGGACTCCTTAAGCCCTCAGTGAAAGCATGGTCTCTCAGTGCTATTAGCACATAAAAGTACTACTGAACTATTATTCAAATATCTGTTCAAAGCCATTTGTTTGTTGGAAATGCAGCACTGCATGTCCTGAGTACTTGCTGCCATACTGACCTGCTGCTTGTCTGCTTGCTTGATCTGAAAAGGTGAGAAATGCCATTCGGAGGATCAAGGAAAAAAGGAAGGCTTTGTCCTTTACGGTAAGTCCAGCACGCATAAGGTTTGTAATGCCTTCCTCCCTATGCTTCTCCTATTATTCTGTTATTATTCTCCAGGCCTTTAAAAGAATGTAGAACTTCAATAATGCCTGAGCGGTTTCCATAGAAGCGGTTGTTTTGAAAAGCGTCGCTTGAGGGAACGGGTAGAAGCGTAACTTTATTTTTTTTTCTCCGGCGAGCGCCGTGTCCTCGCGCGAGGTAAGCGTCTCGGGGTTGGGCTGGGCCTCTTCCCCTCCACTGTGCGCTCGCAGGTGGAGCCCTGTACCGTTCGAGAACATCCCGGTCTTTTCTTCCCGAAAATATTCTGCGTTACGCAGGGTACTTTGTGTGACTCTCTGCCTCCGAACCGTGACGCACACCTTAGCCATGTTTTGGGTGCTTTGTGTCCAGCACTTCATCAGATTAGCACCTGTGGGCCTTGAGACAGGTGCGTCGTGATGTAATTCTGTTTCTAAGCACTCTTGAATGCCCAAGATGCCCTGCTCTGGCCCTGATCCGCTAGACTCAACGCCAGCCCTCTTCAGGAGCCAACAGGGGTGCTTGTCCCCCCCTAATGTCAGGCTGCTGGTGTTTACCGTGTCCCTCCCTTGCACCCGTTCCAGAACTGCTCCCAGCCAATCGGCTTCCTCCCGTCCCAGAGAACGGCCACCTCCTCCTGGACCCACAGCGTGCCGATGCCGTCCAGCCCGGAGACCAGCGACACGTCCGCCCCGGGCAGCACCTCCTGTGGGTCCCTGGTCATTAAAAACGGTGGGTACCAGTGGGGCGGAGAGGGGCATTGTGGGACGTCACCAGCACCTCGGCACCAACACTGACACACTGAGCGATTTATCCCTGCATTTCCCGTTCTGTCTTTCAGAGAGCTTCAGGAAGGAGAGCTTTGTGAGCTTCTCCATGAAGCACCCAACAACAGAAAACCAGGTACAGTTAAAGACATTCACAGTGAGTGGATGTAATGATTTATGGTTTTGGGCATTGGTATAACACATGTAGCACAGGGTGGCAGTGTAGCACGATTTATAACTGAAAGGTTGCTGGTTCGATTCCCCACTAGGGCACTGCTGCTGCACCCTTGGGCAAGGTACTTTACCCAGAATTGCTTCAGTAAATACCCAGCTGTATCAATAACTAACAGGTAAAAATTGTAACCTACAAAAGTCAATCCGGATAACAGCATCTGTTAAATGACAATAGTGAAATAATGTAATGTAACACGTGGAAATGACACAGGGGACCTGGGGCGGTGCCCAGTTGCCGTGGAGCTTCTTGTGTATTACGCACCTCAAGCCCTTGTGCACATGAGTCATGCCTGACATTTTGCAGGTTGATGAACACCTAATCCTCTTGGAAGTTCACTTGATAAATATCACCTTGACAATGTCAGCATCACTTCTTCTCCTTCCTGTTCCATCTGCGGTGTCTGTATGAGGTAAACATGGCTCCCGTGGTAGTTAAAGAACAGGGAGGATCATGGGATGACGCCTTGCGGTGTGAGTGAAAACAGAGCAGTGCTCTTTCAGGGACAGGTTCCCTTCTACAGCTGGAGTGCCATGTGAGGACCACAATGATGATGATGATGATGATGATGATGATGATGAAGATGCTGACAATGATGTTGTCTGTGATGATGGCGGCGGCGGTGATAACGACACTGAGGGTGATGATAGTGATGATAAATATGATGGTAATTATGATGATATTGGTAATATATGATGATATTTGGGATAGGCTTGCTTTTGGATTTTGGATCGATTAAGAAGCGGTTACCTGTTCAGATCCTACCTGTGGCATTTGCATTCTTCCCTCGATTAAAGTAGCTGCATAAACAGGTAATGTGAGTTACCCTGGGCAACGGCGTGTGCCAGGCAGGTAAAGACTCTAATGTAATAACGATCGCCGTGCTGATGAGGGTGATCCTTAACTGTGGCCCTTATCTTGGAAAGCCGCGCTGTTGTGGGCTTCAGGTGGCCCCCTGCCAGCCAGGTGGCAGCTGGAGACCAGCGCTGTTTACCCATTCGGCCGGCATGCACCGGCCATTTGGCACGGACCACAATATCTGATATAACCCAGAAATAAAAACAAATCTGAAGGAAAACGCTTCCCGTCCACTCGGCGAGCCCAAACGGTGGGTTTAAGCTTAATCCATATGATATTGGTGGTACGGGGCAGGAACATTATCATGTTCCAACTTAATCCAGGAAGTTTGTCATATTGTGTGTCCTCATTTCTTGTTTCTCTCTCCCTCTCTCTCTCTCTCTCTCTACCCCGCCCCCTTTATATTCCTACCCCTCCTCCTGTCTCTGTCTGTCTCTTTCTGTCTCATTTTTTGATTCCATTATCCTGGGGCATTCAGTCAAAGTGCAAGGACTGGCCTTTATGTAACACATTTAAGGCAGTGTTATTTTTTCTGCCGACTTACACAACATTTACCATTTGCTTCATCTTGAAACAGAATGTTTGCATTAAAAAGAATGGCACACTAAATTAGTCTCTGAAAGGCCCGAACACTCTGTGCTTTGATTAAATCATCATAAACTTGATGTTTTTTTGTGTGATTTATTTATATAGTGGCGTTGATTGAGATACATGAAGGTAGCTGTGTTTTGCCTGCATATCGCATCCGTGGCCTTCTGGACATGGCAGAGAAACAATGTCTGCAAAAAAAAAACGTCTTTGAAGATTCTGGGATTTATGCGTGTTTATCTGGGAAATCGGCCGAAATCTAGGTACAGTGCTGTGATGCAGGTCTTCCCATTACAGCCTGAGGCCTGAACCTTCACAAGAGCATTAAAGCAGCCAGTGACACATCTTGACCCGTAGGAACCTTGTGGCAGGGTCAGACGTGACAGGGGCATTTTCATTTTACCTGTGAGCACAGAGGGCAGGTAATCAGTGTTTAAACTTAACAAGCTGCTGTGTAAAAAAGTAATCTGCTGACGCGGGAGGAAGACCCCTGTAAAGCCGTGTCCTCCTGCCCCCCAGTGGGGGCGGGGCCTGTAACACATCACAGAGAAGGAGAGATGGGAAGGGGGCGTGGTTTACCTATTAGCCATTTATACAGCTGGACATTTACTGAAGCAACTCAGGTTAAGAACCATGCCCAAGGCTGTGACAGCAGCCGTCTGGGAATCAAACTGGCAACCTCTGCATAATGAGCCCTGCTTCCTTCCGCTATAACATACTGCTACATGCTGATTGTTTTAAATCCGCACTTTAAGGCTCAATAGTCTCACATGTGGTAGCTGATGTTAAGCTGATGTTAATTTTCATTGTGTTATAAAATGCCCTGGGATAACAGCTCCGTGGCTGTTGTCACACAAACTTTTTTGCATAAATTATTCCAGATCTTGTAAGTTGGATGGTAAAGGTAGAATGGAAATTGAAATATTGCCATTGTGACATTTGTTTAAAAGATGCTGGGAAGGACGTATTTACTAATGTGACAATGTGCAAAGGTGATGTTATTCGCAACATCTGAGCCATTTGTATTATTGGTTGATTTCTCTCTGTCTCTCACTCTCGCTCTTTCTCTCTTTCTCTTTTTTTTTTTCGCTCTTTGCCAGGTGGTTCAATTGACAGCCTTCAAGCCTTCAGGTAACAAAAGTTTCACCGGCTGCTTTTGATTAGTGTGAATCACCTACCACAATGTCTCTGGCCCATAGTAAAACATTAAGAGCTGCATTCAAGACCTGGTGTTTCAAGGTAAATTTAAAGCAGGCATTAATCTTGTACCAAGGCAAGGTTAAGCCGTTTCAATTTCCGCATAATGGCGGAAGCTTCATTTGTGGGCTTGTGAACGAGTTGTTGTTGGGCTGATGTCCTGAGGAGCCGTGACATTGCGTCAGGGAGGTTTAAGGACACAAAGACAAAAGTGTTGGACTCAATGCAAATGCCTATACAACTGTTAATTCTGCCCTTTTTGTGGTCAATCAACTAAGCAGATTTTAAAACGTTAGATTATGCACTTGTTGTCTGTATTGATTGCACAGGTAGACAGTGAGCACAGAGATCAGAGGCCAGAGAAAGTAAAAATCATGTTTTATGGTTGTAATTATTAGTGCTAAAATGACCTTCCTCTCATGCTCAGCTTCTGGAGGCATCACATGGTCCTCACACTGGCCTCTGGAGATTGTAACATTCAAAATGAGACAGATTCAACTTTGGGATTTCAGGTTTTCTGAATTTAATAAAAGGATTACAGTCTCTTTTGTTGCTCCCAACCCTTGGCAAGATACTGTGTGTATCGTGTGGCTCTGCAGAATCTATGATTAGTGGCTGATACACTTCTCTTTAACCTATATAGGACATTCGTTTGCTTAATGTGTGATTTGGAGGTGAAATCAGCATTTTTTGAAAGCTTGTTGCTAAGTATGAGTGGGTGGAATTTTTTTTCCACATAAACATGCATGTGTTGTGAAATTCAGCTTGCGATGGGGTACTAAGGGCACCAACATCACAACATTGTTCATCACTTGAAGCAGCAACTTTTTTTCCTCAGATAATGCATCACAGGTTCTACGCTTGACTCATTGCTCCTACATTGCTTTAGTCAGAGTCGTTCTGTCTTTTGGCGTTTATACATGTATTAGGTGTGTGTGCCCAACTATTGTCTCCTCTGCCATGAACCCAGACACACACATGCATCTTGCACTAGAACTGTTGTGTGCTTCTGATCTGAACGCAATCAGCTAGTCCACAGCGATCAACAGCACACTGTACCATTCATGCAATATGTTGGCTAAGCAATTAATGAATTAAAGAACCACAATGCACAAATTAATTATAACCAAAATCCTGATCCTGGAAAATAAATGCAAGTTTTTCTCATCGAATTTGATGAATTAATGTCAATTCAGCCCGTTGGATGTTAGGTGGCAGCAGCTACCAGAATCTTGGCATAACAGGGTATCAGATCATTTCCAATATCTTTCCAGTATTTTCATATTGTAAAACTGCAATTTGGGTGTCTTGTCCATACCATGGTAATTTTCTGTATTAGCATTCAGAGGTTGCCCAAGCTTTGAAGCAAAGTTGACCCATATGACGTAAATTTGGGATGAAATCCAAGGCAATCTATGGATATTTTTTAATCTTTCAAATTTGCTTGAATTTGCCCAATCAGTGTTTTTTTTAAACAATTAATTTAAGACTCAGTATTCTCAGATGAACTGGGATGGCTCTAAGCAAATGGAGAAAAGCCGTGGGGCCCTTGCCAAGGGTGCATGGGCAGATTACATGTCATGGCACTGACTGTGAGGGTGGTAAAGCAATATGTCCCCATTTTGGAGCAATCTGTTGGCTGACGCCCAGGAACAGACCCATTGAAATCACAAATTCTCAGCTGAATGGCTGGAGTGACATTGTTGCCATTTTCTGTTTTCTTCTGTTTGGGGCTTGGGGGTTGGGGGGCGGGATTGGGAGGGTGGATTGTTTTGGGGCATGGGCGGTGGGGAAGGGGGGGGGCGCACAAGGACTTCTCCTCAACACATGTCCAATCTGTAAGAACTCTAAGGGGTGAAAGTACAGTGTTTAAAGTTTTCAGTGTGATTAGCGGACGCTCGTCATGGAGTGCGATTGGCATTGTGGGAGACTCCTTTTAATGTCAAACGGCCAATTAATGGCTTTAGAGTGGCACTTGAAGCGCGGAGTTGCACGGGGGCTGTTGCGGTACAAACACTCTGAAAAGCTTAATTTTCTCCCTCGTAGGGGAAGCTCATTCAGCCTCGACGCACCTCGGGCTCTCAAACACCTGCTCCCCGTGTGGGGAGGCCTGTGCTTTCTCCCTCCGGTTCACAGAAACACAAATGCCCTATAATGAAGGGAGGCTTTCCGATTAATTGCTTCGAGGCTGCCTCTGCCCGGTTCAATATTAGATGTCGGTTGTATGTTTTTTTTCTGCGCCGTCTCCCATTTTGGTTCGTATTTCCGAGAGACACAGCTGTGGCATTTAAGCACGTGTCCATATATGTGGGTGTATGTTTGTGGCTGAGGGAGAAACACCCTATATATTTTCGGGTAAATCTCCTAGAAATGTATAGGATGGGGGTGGCGGTTGGGGGTTAGAGCCAAGGGGCTCTATGAATGAACTCGATTATTCATTCCTGTGTGTGTGTGTTTGTTTTCCCCAGGTTGCTGACCCCTGTCGCTGAAGATTTGAAGGCATGTGCACTGTGAAGCAAACCATGACAGGAACTGACACACACACGCACTGTCACACACACACACACACAAGCAGCACACGCAATCGCAGAAAGATGAGGGGTGATGGGGGGTGTCTCAGCCCGGAAGGGACAGGAAGAGGGACTGCTGTTTCCCCCCTCCACCCCCCACCCCCAACCCCAAGCCCCCATGATGCTTTGCAGTTCCCAGGATCAGGACTTGCCTGCAGTTTGGGAAGTGGACGTACCAGCAAGGCGACAATATCAAACACCGGCTGCAACCTCCACACGGTGCAATTCGCTCTGAGCAGGAGGTCGAGGAGGAGAACTGAACTGCACCTTCAACTTTTCATTTCATGATTTTTATTTGTACGAGTTTGTTGTGAGCATCATGTAGTTATTTCTATAACCAAACAATCCTTCTCGTCTCAGTTTGAAAATCGTTCAGTTTAGGATGTGACCAGACAATATGATCATGTTGTCAGCGTACATTTGTTTGACAGTCGGATCTGAAAGAATTCTCCACCTGTAACTACTGAGAAGATTGCTGTAACTGTAACTTAGAGTAGACCAGAATACTCTCCTCAGCTAGTGCAATCATTGGACAAGGCCTATCAACTCTCTGACCAATCAGAATCTGGATGGCAGGCTGCTCTGGAGACTAAAGGAGCTTTCTAAAGCCTGGTCTCCACCCACTCATACTTAGCAACAAGCTTGGCAAAGGAATAATATTCCTATCATATGCCTATCATTCAGAATGTTCTACTGCAACAAGAAACAGACACGTGTGTTAAAGCAATTGTCTATTCATGTCTATTCATGCTGCTGTGAGCTTTTTCCATTTCTTTGTTGAAATTCTGGTGGCTGAAGGCAATAATTTTTTACAAATACTTCCTGCTTTTTGTTGGAATTGTTGTGAGGTCTGGTTCTTTTTCCCATGGTGCTGTGCAGGTGACCTTCCGGTGAACCTCTGCAAGGCTTCTCATGAGACGGACCTGCACAGAGGTCACTTCAGTGTATCCTCCTCTGTATTGCTTTTGTAGTCATTTTTTCGTCATATTTTGTATTTTTGATTTGAACTGCTTTGTACTGCTTTTGTGTGAAAGGTGTGTTGCACTCTCCCAATATGAAGGCCTTTCTCAGTTCTTGAAAGTGTCTCTTGAATTGAGAGTATCCTGTTCTCGCTGGTGAGTATGGCTGTCGGTTCTCTCGACTTTGTGTTTATGACCTCAGCAATCACATGGCCCTTGGCTAGCAGTGTCCTGTGCCTTAGATTTGACTGTGATGTATTTTACCCCTGTGTAAGAGGGAAAGACAAGACCTCTGAAGTGGATGCCACTTCCTCCCAAATCTCTGGCTCCACCTATTTTTCTCCTTTCAAGAACTGAACAGGGACTGAAACTGTTACAAAAATGAAAAATCATCAGCGCGTGTATAGCTTTACTAAATTGCATTTATTGATTTCAAACTGTTACAGTAAAATACAGCTCAAAACACACGTTGATTGTTTTTTGTATGTGTGTATGCGCAAGTGTATGTGTATGTATGTGCGTGCGTGTGTGTGTGCGTGTGTGTGTGCGCGTGTGTGTGCGTGCACGTGTGTGTTGAAAGCTAAAAAACCATAGAGAAAGAGAGCAGGAGGAGCAGCAGCAAACAGTGGGGGCTGGGGATAAGGGTGTGGTCCTGAGCAGCTCACGACCTCTTGTACTCTACATCACATGACCAAGGGCACGCCTCCTGTCACCTGACCTAAGGGAGTCCCCATGGAAACGGAAAACACCCACCAGCAGGAAAAGAGCTTGGTGAGCAAGAGATGCAATGGATGTGCAGTGGGTCCTAAGCCAAGAGGAGCTGCTCCCCTGCCAGATTACCACCATGGGTAGGGGGAGGGGTGTGGCCAGAAAGCAAAATACAGCATGTTCGCACGTTTCACCTCTAAAACTTTAAAATCATTTGTGCGGGCACAATACTGCATACTGTAAACATGGTTTCAATATTTCACAATATAAATATGCTGTACAGCAGAGATTCACCTCCGAGCACGGTCCAGGTGTATAAACCAGAGTTGAAATCAACAGGTCAAGAAGGCATTAAGGCAGGTGTTCAGATTGTCTACAGTGGTCAAAGGAGAATCTAAACAAACCAGATGAACACATATTCAGGATGAAGACCCCAACATCGGACCTGAATTTCATCATTTCATTATTTTTTGCCTAACCACCCATGTACTTGATTATCTATAAACGTGATACAATTTTTTTCATCAAATCCTACGGGTAAATGATATTTTATACTGTTTTAGCTGTCTATATCTTATAATAGCTTTATATTTTCCTAGTATTTCATTCTGTCTCGGGTGTGTGTGTTATGCACTGCACATTAGGATTCTTCCTTTTCATTCTTTGAAGAGATGTTCTGTCCTTATTGTGCACTGTGCTTCTCAACATTCCTTTAAAACCCCCTTTCAATTTCAGCAGCAGTGATGACGCAGTCTCTACACTGAACTGTTTGCTGTTTTTAGTACATTTTTCACATCCCGGGAGAATCATTGTACCTGGTGCACTTGTGTGTGTGTGTGTGTGTGTGTGTGTGTGTGTGTGTGTGTGTGTGGGGGGCTACCATTATATATCACTTCCTCTCCAGATTCCCTATACTAATCCCCAGTGCCCTGTGCCTCTTTTCACTGTTTCAGGGCTCCTGTATCTGGCCATTGAGCCTGAGTTAGTTATAGTTTGAGTTCCACACTATGTGACCCCTTAAATGATTCTTAAAGAGCTTGCCCTTTGTCTAAACAATAAGAGACGCTGTCATACGGCCACATTTAATTGCATCCTTCAGCAAAAAATCAATTGGGTATCTTTCATTTTGTATTTTTCAAGTACAAGCCAGCACACAATTTGCATGATTTTTTTCTTTTTCACCCCTACTTTTTTTGTTAGCTTCTGCTTATTGCATCTCTCCAAAGATTCAGTAGAAAGTGTACATGATTGTCAGAGATCTGTTATAAAATCCTTTGTGTTTCTGAAACGTGGAGGAAAACATATTTTTTCCCCAGAATCTGCAAGCACACCTCTGGAAATGCATGTACGACACATTTTTTTCTTTGTTGTCTGATTACAAAAGGATTCAAGCATGTGCACTGACTTCACTGACCTTCCCCTGACCCCTCTTTGTTGCTGGGGCGGAGGGATCCTTGGTGACAGACTGGAAGCCATACGCTTATCAATGAGAGGTATTTATTTCCAACACATCTATTGAAAATGAAATCACTTTCTTGTTTTTTTTCCATCTTTTCCTGTCTGCACATGGTGGGGATGAGGGCCGCTGTAGACCTGTGATGTCTCTGTGCCTGGACTTCTCCTACACTCCTTGTCTGGCTCAAGAAACTGTTCCTGCCAAAGATGGCTTCCTGCCTCTCTCCCCCACATATTCAAGCTCCACATGCCCAGAAAAGCTCTCTCTCTCTCTGTGAACCCCTGTCTTTAAATATTACTGCACCAGAGACATTCCGCGAGTGTTTTTTGTTGTTGTAGTTAAAAAAAAACAAACCCTAATTATGAGAAAGGTCCTGTTGTTCCTGTTTATGTATGGGGGAAATTCCAAACGCTGGATCGGCCTTCTGAACATGATCCAAGCGATTTCCATTCTTTTAATGGAGATATGTTGAGTAGTCTTCCCTGTTTGTGGCATCTTAACACCAGCAATCCCACAGTCAGGAACAGAACACCTGAATCTGTCCAGGTGAAAGACCTTGAATCTGTCCAGGTAAGGGACCTTTCTGTCTATGGAGAGGACACAGCTCTCCCCTGCACCCGTATGTTCTTCCATAACTCATATTGTATCTGTGATCATTTGTGACTGATCATTGTTCATACCCATTCACAGTGAAATATATATAATTTTATTCATGTGCTTGAATCAATTAAAATGCATCTGTTGTCACTCTTTGCGTACTCTTACTTGCTACACACTAAATAGTGAGCCATTTTAGTTATGTAAACCATCAAAAGGGACATAGTTAAGCAAGAGAATACACTGATGAGTATGGAGAAGTGTGCACAACTTTGCATAGTCTTTGATTTTTCTCTGTAACCCACATTTTTAAACCTATGCTTTCATAAATGTATACAGCAATAAAGAATGCAATAATATCCAACATTTCTTGGATACTTCAGTTGTACCTTGTCAAAACAAAACCAGTATCAAGTGTTATTTTACTTCCTAGTATGGCATCGGAGCAAAGCACAACTGATAACCTGTTAATGTTAATTAGATTTTCCTACAAGACATTTTGGGAGAGATTTTGTTTTGAACATTTTTGCTGTTTTCACAGGTAAAACTATTACCATTTTTCTGTAATTTCATCTGATTAGCAGACTGGATGCTGTCTCTTAGTTCTGCATTTACTTTTAATCATAAAATATGTGAAGAAAGTCTCTACTTTCATGAGGATCCCTCTGATTTTATGCGGCAAAACAGCAACAAAAAAATCCGCTCACTTAACAAGAACCAAATATATATAAGATAATTTATCATAAAGCATGATTTTAGAGAAAAAGGTATGGATATTGCAAAAGTAAGACTACAATCATTTGTACAAAAGATGAAATGAGAACATTTAAACATTTCTAAGTTTCTTGGAAAACAATTTAGTATTAGGTCCCTGGTATTGGGGCCCATAGGTGGAAAAAAAACTGGATTTGATTTCACAGATCTTACACAAATCACAAAAGCTACGAGTAACATGTGAGTTTGACTCAAGAGTTGATAACAGTCAAAAGAGACACAATGCACTCTGTTTTAAATACTGCTTGGAAAAGACAACTTGTCAGAGTAAACTTGACAGAGCTGGGGTCAAGTGCAAAACTCTCAAAGGCCAAAGTATTAATTCCATTTCAGAACCTGAAATGGGGTTTGAACACGTTTACAATAGGAACTGAAATTTCACCAGTCCTTAGATGTTAGCTGAAATTACATCAAAGGTGGAATTATCATGGTTGGACCTCTGCTCTAATCACCAAGTTTAGATCTATAAACAAAACAAAAGGAAAGGACAAATGTATCTGTAGCATATGACATTACAGCTTACTTTTTACATTTCAATACTTTATACATTTATTAAACAATACAAATAAACAAACAAAAAACATGATACTACAGATAGAGGGGTAAATAAGATTTTCTGATCCTCGGTCTGCACACCCCTCCCTGGCTCAGGTACGTGGTTCACTCTGGTTGATGGGGGGGGCGGGGCTATAGGGATACGGGACCAGGACTCAGGGGCGAGGCGGGAGAAGAGCGTTGCCGCGGCGCTCAGCCGCAGGCTCTCTTGGCGTGCAGCATCTCGATGAGCAGGTTGTTGCAGGGCACCTCCCCGCTCAGGTGCTTGTAGCACAGGTAGTCCTCCGCCTGGGAGCTGAGAGCTCGGAGCTCCGGCAGGCGCAGCAGCAGCTGGCCGAACTTGTCCAGGAACTGCGGGTAGCTGCAGAGCGTGTACTCCAGCAGGGCGGCGTTCACCTGCTCCTGCACACTCTCCACGAACTGCTGGTTCTCCAGCAGCTTCACGTCTGAGAAAGACACAATCACTGCTGTTAACCGAACCGCAGTGGGACATAGGCTGGCCATCTTCCAACGCAAGACTCAAGACCCACCTCTTCAGACTGCATCTCGGTTCCACCTCAATATCCACCCCCTAACAACTGCTACTTGCAATATTTGCTGCTTATTTGACTTGTTGCATCACGATGTGTTTTGGGTTTTGTGATCTAGTAACTGATGTATGGTAGTATACATGGTTTCCCTTATCTAGTCAGGTTTCACAAGATAACGTGGTAAGGCTCGAATGGTGTTATGATCACACTCAGTGGTCTGAGAGTGTCATTAGCCTGGTCTGAGACTGTTGCTCATTCAACTTGAATGGATACACTTCTGTTCTTTTGTGCTGAAAGTTGCTCTGGATAAAAGTGTTGTCTAAATGAATATAATGTATATGTAATGGGACAACCGCTAGATACCACAACTGACAAACCGATGATCTCAGCACCATGAACAAAGCTAAGGACAGCTCCAGTATGCACAGTATCAGAATGGATTGAGGTGGGTGAAATATACTTGAAATAAACTCAGGTCCATGAACCAAACTGCAAAAAGCCTTTTGATATTGTATAGAGTGTATCCTCCACCCAACACCATACACTCGGGCTTGGCGTCATTTTATTTCAATCTGAAACCTCTCACAACATAAAACCGTTTTTATTGGTTATGGACTTATATGTTGTACATGGTAACAGGATGTTGACCAGCCCTTCAGGGCAGCCCATCAATCAAAACTATGTATTTGCTGACATATCTGCCCAGCAACAACAAATGACATAGGCAGAAGGTGCCCCATTAGGTCAAGGAGGAATAGGAGGGGACATACAAAAATACAGTCACCTATCTAAGACCAAAGCAATCTGGGGAAGATTTAAGCTTGGGTCTTGCTATTCACTGAAGGTTTATTCACCAAAGACAACAGATGCTCATAGAGGAGTTTTCCTGATCAAATGTCATCTCTTTAGATGTCGAACATAGATGTGTGTCAATAATCACTCAATGAACCACGGCCAAAATGAATATTACTGAGGAGCATAATAGATTTCATTTTGCTTCCCTGGTCTGTGACTGCGCAGGCTAAACTAGCAACATGTCAGATCACATTTCACATTTCCTCATCTTTTCATTTAGTTATAAATCTACAGAGTTTTGCTAACCTTTACACTTCAGTTCTGTATTATGAAAAATATTGTCTGCTCACGGACAGTAACTGCAGTTCGTATAGTAAAATCAAGGCCTTACGATCAATGTGGATGTAAATGGTCAGTCACCTTCCTTGAAAGGGGCACTTGAAAGTGAAATGAAATCGTGCGATGAATCCACCGCCACACAACCATACAATTCAGTCAAAGTCAAAACACCCCCAAAAAACACAGCATTTTATAATTGTGTTAATATCGCTGGCATACAAATTGCAAAATGTTTAGCTTAATGTTATGTCTGTAAACGGCCAGAGTGTACTCTGGCAGTGAGTTGTGTTAAATGAGCGCTGAGACAGCTCTCTCATACATATAGCAGACGCACAGGAATGCATTATTACATTACATTATTGGCATTTAGCAGACAATCTTATCCAGAGCGACTTAAATATGTTACAATTTTTTTCACGTTATCCATTTATACAGCTGGATATTTATTGAGGCAATTCTGGGTGAAGTACCTTGCATAAGGGTACAGCAACAGTGTCCCAGCCAGGAATCGAAGCGGCAACCTTTCGGTTAAGAGTCCTGCTCCTCACCACTATGCTATACTGCCGCAAAACGGTTAGCAGTTCAGCGTCAGTTCACGCTACCTATTAACTCCTGCTGCCAGGAAAACCTGCAAGGTTGCACAGAACACATGCTCAGTCAAAGCCAATCACTGGCTGCGAACTCAGAATTCATACAGTCCATGACCACATTATATCCATTTCTGTTCAAGGATATACTGCATATACAAGGCAGCAGAAAACCTACAACGCTTCTCTACAGCCAATATGTGGAGCTGGAACTGTATGTTTAAACATTTGTTCGGCTTCAGGTCGACGTGACAGCTGCATATACACATCACGTACATATGTTTTCTCTTCTCTACATTGTGTAGGTATTGCGGCTAAAGTACTGGGGTTGCTACCAGAGGGTCATAGGTTTGAGTCCCGGGTGGAAGCACTGCTGTTGTGACCCTGGGCAAGGTGCCTGACCTAAACTGTTTTGGTAAATATTCAGCCCTATAAATGTGCAACGTGTTAAAAACAATAAAAGGTAAACTGCTCTGGATAGCGGTGCTAGCTAAGAAATTAAATGAGGTAAATAACATTAAAACACTAAGGCTGGTGTGCGACACTAGTGCGCAGCAACTCAGCGCTGCCGCCTCCATGAGAAACACCGTGTCCTCCCAAGAAGAGAGCGATGTGAAAAGAAGCCATCCCAGCTCGTTTTGGACAAAGAAAACAGCAGCGTTTTCTCTCCATTATCGTTCTGCTGCGCGTGATGGATTTCACCTATTCGTTAAGAAGCGAGGCTGGCCAGCAAAGAATTCAGACTATTCTGAGAACTGGATTCAGCTCAGAGGCATTCATTTTGCCATCTGTATAAAAAAACCCCAACAACACAAGCAAATGGCAGGGCTGTTTACAGCTAGAGCCGAGCTCCTCAGAACAACTCAGACTAATACTGTGGACACAAGGGGTCAGTTTGGTCAAAGCACCGCTGTTTATCCTTGAAGAGCAATAAACAATTCACGGCGTGAATGTATTGTTGGTTAGCTCTATTGTATTTCATGTTTAATCCAGTTAATTTTGAGTGCTACTTCCAAATTCCCATTGAAAACAGCACTCTTTACAAAAGAAAGAAATCTCATTAACAATCAGCACCAATGATGCTGACTTTGTCCTCTTGTGTTTTTTTTCTCTACTTGCAGATCTGTTATTAATCTGAATTTAAACACAAAAGTCACAGTTTCTAAAGGAGACAAAATCTCTGTGAATGACAGCATGTGTTCCTTCTGTCCTTCGTGGGGACGTCAGCGTGTGTTTCGGTGTTTTCAGAGAGACCCTGTTAGCAATACGTGGTGGTGTGTTTGGGTGTCGCGTGTACAAACCCCACACTACAGCAGTATGACAATAGCCGCATCCCGCTAATGGACTCCTTTTAAAGATCAGCTGAGTCTTGCCAGGAGAAGCATTCACACATTAATTAAATATTTTGAATAATCTTTTCAATGCTCCTGTGGGGTGAAAGAAAATTGCCCTGATAAACCTGACTCTATTGATTGCGAGATGAGAATGAGAGTCTGTGTATATGTGTGTGTGTTTGTGCACGCGTGTATATGTCTGTGTTTGTGTGGTGTACGCATGTGTGTGGGCGAGCTTGTGTGAGTGTGTGTGTGTGTGTGTGTGTGTGTGTGTGTGTGAAATGGCAAATATTCTCCACTTTAACAAGCATTCTCATTATTTAAACCGGCTTTTGTTCAGTGCGGGCTGGCACTAAATTGCAATCGCTTGAGGGAATGTGGGCGATAAAAGCCTATTTTCCTTCCACATGCAGTAGATATTGCATGAATGTTGGTCGGGAAATCAACCCATAGGCCAATCCATTAAGGCTCTATTGAGCATCACCGCAGAACAAAGGCTATGGCTGCTGCCTTTGTGAATGGCACCTATTGAGAGGGCCCAAATTCTAATTAATCCTGTTTACCTGTTGAGAACAGAAATCTATTTAGACAATAATTGCAGCTTTCTAAATATACAAATATCTGAGCTATTGATGTGACATGCTTGTTTTTTTTTCGGTGTCCAGGTCTTTGAATTCTTCATTGAAATACAAATATTTTGACATGCATTTCTCACAAATTATACTAAACTTGCTGAAATAATTTTTTATTACATTTTATGAGTGAAACTTTTTGAAAGTCAAACAGGAGATGTCAAAAAGTCCAAAGTAAGGGTAAGAAAAATCAAACTAGTATTTAAAGACTGGCGTTTTTATATTTCTTTTGCTTGTGCCATTTCACACATTCACATAGAAAAAAGTACAGCCAGGATATTCCTATTTCCTATGACACACTTGGTTTAAACAGGTGATTTCATTTGAAATACCGTGCATTTATCAGGAACAGAATTACAACTGATTTATTATGAACTGTCCTTTGATGTATCAGGCACTAGAAACAGGCTGATAATGTATTTCTGTTACTGTATTAAAGCTATCTTTATTCATTCACTCAGAAGACCCCCTTTTCCATGGTGACTTACACAGTCCGTATCATACTTTATGTATGTATGACACTTACATTGCTGAAAATCCATTTTGTTTCTAAAAAGACTTTCATTTTTTGCTAAGTAGCCAACACTATCCAGTGATCCAGACATTTTTACAGCTACGTATATTTTAATTAGGAGTGTCAGTCCCCTTTTGCCCATCTTTCTCCTGATAGGGAATGCCCAGTTGAATCACAGAGATGCTGGTCATCAGCTTGTCCCCCGCTAACCACATGGAATTGCGCAGACAACCACGTGCTGTTCTCTGAAACACATAATGTCAAACCCCATTTCTTTCCACTCTACAGTCCCCATTCCAAGCCGGCACAGACATGTGCCAGTGGGAGACACTTCATGCACAGCTTTATTCAGGCAGAACGCGGGTGCATGATTGACCAGCAGGGGTCGCTGGTGTGTGATGAGTCAGACAAGCCCCTGGCCGACCTACCCACCCCTATTTGCCCAGAGAAAGGAAGCCAGTTTGTTCCACCACTGTGTGCTCCTGGTCATCGCCGGCCTATGACACAGTCAGGATCTAACCTGGGCCAAAGGGCTCAGCTTGCACTCGAAACGAGGGCTTTCACCATCATTGTCACTCAGGAGCCCCACAGCTAGATATTTTAAGGAAGCAATTCAGGTTAAGTGCCTTACTCATGCGTATAATGCCAGTGACCCGATGAGGGACTGAAACTCCAAGTCCTGGCTCGTTCACCGCTGCAGCACCCCGCCGCCCACCTGAGGTGAAGCACTCACCGGGATTAAAGAGGATGAGGAACTTGAAGCAGGCGATCTCCCTCCGGTCCACCTGCAGAGACTGCAGCTTTCCCACCAGCTCCTGCCCCCTCATCACCAGACTGTTAAGGGTCACGCCAGCCTGAGCCACAATGGTCGCAATCTCAATCTGCCGAAACAGTGATGGTGTTAAACACATTATAAACACACACGTACTTAGCACACACTCACACACACACACACACACAGAAATACACACACACACACACACACAAACAAGCATGCATGCAAGCACACCCACACAAACACTTGATCAGTCATGCAAGCACATTCACACAAACACATGCAGCGCACACACACACACACACACACACACACACACACACACACACACACACACACACACAAACCCTAACAAGTGTCAGCAGCAGAAATGTGCTGAAATGCAAACATGCAGAATTTTCAACCAGCACATGTTTGTACATGACATCCTAAATGCAGTTCATCACTCTCTGATTCTTTCTGTAGAACTTCTGGTAGTAATCAGAACTCCAGTTCCACTCCAGTCTTTTTTGTCAGTGATCTATATCTTTTTTTCCTCAATGGCAAATGAACCTTGACCCTGAACAATGTCTGTATGGAAATTCATTCTTTTTAATATCCTTGCTCAAGTCAAACATGGCAGAAGTTTCACAGTTCTTGATTCTTTCAATGTTAACGACAGAAGAGTTAAAATAGATGACAAACTCACATCCATAGCCCTGAGGCTTTTTCTTTGCCCTGCTCTCACAAATGCTGTTTGGTGATATAGACTGCAATATTGCAATAACAGAAAGCAAAAATAGTGACACTCAACTGAGACAAATTCAAAAAAAGAAAGAAATGGTGATTTTCCAAAAGCCGGGACACTTCATCCGGCTGATGCAGGCTGGGACTTATCTGTCGATCGTTGTTTTTTGTCTGCTCCCAAAAACAGCTTCCAGAAACAGGCAAATGTGTCAAACAAGGACAAGCATCTGCACGGGTCACTCCGCGGTCAGGGAGAGAGGATCTCCCGAAAAAGCGGGCACCGTGTGTGAATGAGGGTACGTGTGAGGGGCAGAGCAGCATCACACGTTTAACACCTGCAGGCCTAACCAATGGGGAGACAGGGCTCATCTACGCATCATGACCTGCATCATGAGCCTGGGGAATATGCTCTATAGCTGATCTACTATAGCATGGGTCCTTCTTGCATAGGACCTGTGGAGTGTTAGTCACAGGTCGGGTTATGTTGTCCCCTGGGAAAGTTCCATTCAGAGACACATTGAAACGATTGCACATAAGGGACACAGGAAGTGACATGAAGAAGACAAGAACAAGAAGACAAGATGTGAGCCACTTGAAGATGCATTGGAGAAAGATTTCTTTGGGTGTGTACACGTGTGTGTGTGTGAATACGTGCATGAAAGTGTGTGTGTGTATGTGTGTGTATCTCAGTGTGTGTGTGTGTGTGTGTGTGTGTGTGTGTGCGTGTGTGTGCGCGCGTGCGTGCCTTCCACTCACTTCCTGCCCGGTGACCAGCAGCAGGCTGCCCTCCTTGCCGTGCTGCACCTGTCTGAAGATGTGGTCGAGCACCAGCAGCTCACTCCAGCAGTTATGCAGGAGCTTCATCTGATCTCCCACCTGCCGGAGGAAGAGGAGAGCAGCTTCACTCACACAGAGAGCTTCCACCCCCTCCCTGCTCCTCCCCGTCTCCCCAGGGACACTCTCCGATCACAGTACTGTTTACTGAGTGAGGGATGCAGGAGTCCACATTTCACATTATATTACATTACAGACATTTAGCAGATGCTCTAATCCAGGGTGACTTATTTTTACATTATTCATTTATACAGCTGGATATCTACTGAGGCAATTTTGAGTTAAGTGCCTTACCCAAGGGTACAGTAGCAATGCCCCAGTAAGGACTCGAACCAGCAACCTTTTGGTTACAAGCCCTGCTCCTTACCTAGCGCTACACTTTTGCATTTTATTATGCAACAATAATGTAAAATCACCACATTTCATGTTCACTTGCTCTGTTGCATTGTTGTTATCTAGTATTGCAATAACTGAAACTGTGAAGGTGAATATTGAACATATGTTCAATAACGTCAGTTTTGCCAGTATAATGCCTACCTATCCTTACAAAAGAAACATACATTCTCTCATAACCAATTCCCCAGGAATGCAGGCTCATTTTGCTACATGCCATGACAAAAAAAACATTGTTTCATTGATGCAAGCCTGGTGATTTGGGAGGAATTTTTCTCCGGGCTTTTATTGTTGATTGGAACAAGTTCTCTGTAGATGCAAATTTATTTACTTCACAGAAGCATGAGGCAGCTGAGGCCGTGGTCTCGGTAGGGAAACGGACAACATCATAATGCCGCCCTGAAACGATTGTGTAGGTAAGGCACTGCCAGGCGGCCAAGGAACCAGCCAGCAGGCTCACATCGCCATCTTGGACAAACGGGGTTAAAAACGGAGAATTCTGGGAAGATGCTGCTGATGTAACGAGCCTTTTCATTTCGGTCGCCGTGAGAACCGCATCGCCGTACCGCTCACGGTAAGCCTATACAGTACCGCTCGCAAACAGAGCTCCTCCCCCCATTCCGTCGCAACCCGCGGTTGCCATGGCAGAAGGAACTATGTGACGTTCCCTGCAACCTTGCGCTACACAATAACGCCGTCAGCCTCTCACTGCTCAGCTACCTGCGTTCACAGCCAGCGATGGAGATGACCTCTGCAGATGGAGGATCACGGGCGAGATCTGCCAATGGGCTCATCTCAACTTCGCTTTAGTTCACCCGTAAGCCACAAAGGAGACATGTCATTACACGCACACACACTATTCATGATGAATATTTACTATCAATAGAAATCTGTTTTGAAGATGTTTTTTTTCGGCTGCCACTGGAGGGAGTAGCTTTGGACACATTGATGCCTCTCACTCATTCACTTTCACACTAACTCACTCATTCACTGACACACTCACACACTTACTCATTCACTGACAAACTCACTCACTCTCTTACACACTGAGTGGGTAAGTAACAACAGTAACTTCATCTTCATTTACCGTCAGACAGTGAAAAGGCCAGTGAACAGCCACCCCTCTGCAATTGTTCAGACCTTGTTTTAGATTCATCGCTGAAATAAAGATTAAGGGTTCACAGATTCAAGTTCCAAAAAGTTGACGCTGCAGTCTTTCTGATAATACACATTATTTTACATAGTTATTCTCCATTGGCTTTTCACATCAGGCACCCGAGAACGAGAGCTGTAGTTCTCATTATCTCTCTGGAATGGTGCACTGAGAAAGAGCTGGCCCCAAACTCGCAGGCCTTCCTCATGTTTCCCTGCCTTATCGGGGTGAAGTTCGGGACTTCGGCTGTTTGGAAATGTCTGAGTTCTGAGCTGGACCCGGATCGTAAACCGCACCGACGCCGGGCTACATAGTTTTTAATTCGTCAGCCTTTATCAGTGTTTGCCGCGCACAGGTGGGTCCTACGCAGAACACAGCGGCTATTGTGCATGTCTACAGTGGCAGGCAGACGGGCACTCCCTCGGAACAGGGCCTGACAGATGGAGAGGGCGATACATTGTTACCCACTGACTTCCCTGGGGCAGCAATCCTTGCCGTGGGTTGCCAGGGGAAGGGGACTGGCTTTTTCTGCAGGGCTGCCGACTGAAGGAAAAACGTTACTTAGCCCGTCTGACATCTCAGCGAACATTCTTCTGCTGCATATGGTAACAAAATCTGCACACACACTGTTACAACAACTGTCCCACATTGAGAATGAGCGCTAATTATGAGGGAGATGATACAGGGAAGCACTGTGGTTGAGCCTACTGCTCTCATACAGACGTGTCTTCATCTCAGAGAGACATGCACCTTAAATAACACACATTTTTGTAATTAGATTGAACAAAGATGGGGCACTACTCAAGCAAAACACTCAGGCATTGCGTTCTGGCCACCTATGGCTCCACTGAATCAAAAAAAAAAGACTCGATGCAGTCGAAGTGGGGAGAGGAGACGTGGCAGTGACAGTACATTCCCGCACCCCCGCCTCTCCGCACCGCGTCCGGGAGCTCGCGTCGCCGTGACGCCCATCACCGTGGCGTATTTACGAGCGGCGGGGACGACCTCTCCCACCTCCTCACCTCTCCCAGTCCCCCGTCAGCCTCCTTCCCGCTCCCATTAAAGCAGATTCGGGCCCCCCGTCCGCCCCTCGCCCCTCCACGCCCCACATCACTCTCGCCGCCGAAGGCCACCCCTGTCAGTAATTCTGCCGCTGGTGACACGCGGGAGCGTTGCCGCGGCTCCCTAATAGCGGCAGACAGGGCCCGGCGGCTCGTTTATCAGCCGAGCGGGTGACAGAATTACTGTACCTTAAATGAAACCATATATCTGCCCAGCAGGAAAGTCCAATCTCTCTTCCCCCAGCAGGGACGAGGTGCACCCAGTGTCCTGATCCGTCTGCGGAGGTCGCAGGAGGAGGCTAACAGGCTGCCTGACCTACCTGTACACACACACACACACACACACACACACACACACACACTCACATGCACACACTGACATGTACACACACACACACACACACACACACACACAGACATGCACACACACACAAACACACACACGCACACACCTACACACACTCACACACACACTCAACTGCGCACACATACACACATATACTTGCACACACACACACACACACACTCAACATGCGCACACACACACTCAAATGCGCGTACACATACTCGCACACACACACTCACAAGCACCCAGACACAAACTAATTTCTTCTACAACACTTCTGTTATGTAAAAGCATCTGGTCAGGTGAAAATACAGGTCATCACATGATGTCAGGAGGAAATCCTGAGTTCTCAGCTCTTTTACGTCCACACTCTCCATTGCCTGTGTATCTGACATTAATTAACATCACAATATGTTTAAGGGGGACAAAAACGACAGTGAAGAAATGCTAAATTAAATCTCTAGGAGGACCATTTCAAAGAAGTCCAGGATGACCGCTACGAGTCTTAACCATAGAAGGAAATGGATCTGCATCAACACTAGATTAACCATAGAAGTGCATGTATCCACACAACACTAGATTAACCATAGATGTCCATGTATCCACATCAACACTATATTAACAGTAGAAGTGTATGTATCCACACCAACACCAGATCAAATACAGAAGTGCATTCATCCAAACCAACACTAGATTAACCATAGATGTGCATGTATCCACATCAACACTAGATTAACAATAGAAGTGTATGTATCCACACCAACACCGGATTAACCATAGACGTGCATTAATCCACACCAACACTAGATAAACCATAGAATTGCATGTATCCACATCAACACTACATTAACCATAGAAATGCATGGATCCATATCAGCGCTAGATTTCCTACTGCAAGGCAATGGAACTGACCGTCTGCCATGTGAAACTTTCAGAGTTATTACATTTTAATCTATAGCGGCGCAGAAGTACGCGTGTCACCTCAGAAAATACTGATCAAGTGACACTGAGGAGGAGTCACATCGGGATGTGTTTGAAAGGAAAATATAAGGAAAGTAAAGGGGACAAAAAGAAAGATTTTAGTTGTTGGGTTGTGAGAAGAATTCCCCTGCTAGTTAGGTGGCGCCATCTTGCTTTGATGAAGCAAGCTCACTAAAAACTGCTTTGGTATCTAATCTTATTAACTGTAATAATTGCATTTATAGCCATACATACACTAGCTAACTATTCAGCCATGTTGTATGCAACTAAATCAATTGGTTTCCCGGGTTAATACATATGAGACATTTTTTGATATCACCTCTAAATGCTTCATTTACTACATTATATCAGTGTAGTTCATAATATTCAATTCTTTAATACATTTATAATGTCATCCCCTTAATTATCTCTGAGTGCCAATAAGATGTCAACCTGTACAAAATTAGAGCAAATATGCTGTTGATTATGGGCATTTCATGTAACATTAAAATGCTGTTTCTCAGCACCTGCAGACAGGTGAGGAGGTCTCTGGACACCTGGGGGCAGACTGGTGGGGGGAGGGGTGAGGGGCAAGACAGAGTGGGGCAGGATGGTGGGGGTTTTGAAGTTGTCTGTCAGCATCACTGTCTGTAGCCTCTGAACAACTTTGCATGCACATTTCTCCACACACTGACAACGCAGACAGAATAGTACTTTTAATACTGACACTCCTCAGCACCTGCTGCCATTGATAATATCCATTCAGCTGCCACCTCAAGCACATGAACGGCCGCCATATTAGCTGCATGATAACAGCAATAACAACCGCCAATTCAAACAAATTAATTAATCAAAGAGCCATAATTACGCCATTTTAGGTTTGGAAATGTCGACCGCAGTTGCTATGCTACTGTAACATGAATGCATTGTCAGGAATGAGGCTGTTAGATTATCATTACATCCTGGAGTAAGACAGCAGCTTCTCCTGTGAAGGAGACAGGGCTGAACCAGCTCAAAGGCGGCTGAGAGGCTGAACTGGTTTGTTATCCGCACTATTAAAACCCATTTTCACAATCCCCAACCCACCAGTATCTATTAAGACCATACCATGCGACATATTCTCTTACACTTAAAAACACGCCTTCCATACACACAAAATGTATGCCTTTTAAAAAATTGCAATTTTCCATCCATAAAGTGCATGCCTGTTTTCTCTTTTTTCTGAAAAGCTAAAAGCAAATTCCATATGCATTTATTACCAATGGCTACTCTCTGCAATTAAAAGCAACTTGGCTAGATGCTATTGAGCTTTCCGCTGTTGAGAATCTATGAGTATCAAAGCATCGCTGGGGTGTGTATGGGCATGGGGGGCATGGGGGGAGATTAGAGTCTGCCTCCCCTCATCGGCTCTCTCCCTCAGTGACCTATGTACCAAATTGATTCCTGAGGAGGACGCAAAGATCACTCGCTTTGACACTCACAGAAATTCACCAGCACACCCTGAAAACTGTGTTTTTTTCATTAATATTATTTTTCTCTCCCTCCTGCACTTAACAACAGGGCAATACAATAGATGGGCACTCAAAGAGTTCACATTCCAGTCTTATCCACTGGATGGAATGTAATTACTGACGGGGAAAAAAAAAACCTCAGGGAGTCTTTCTTGGCAAATGCATTCATCTTTGTTCTTTCTCTCTGCTCATGAATTCTGTCTTTTGAGTCAACAAGTACTTTTCAGAATCCAAGACCCGGCACAACATTACTGACACCTATATTTCAATGCAAAAATTACCATTCACATCCCAGCACGCAATCCCAG
Organism: Megalops atlanticus; assembly: GCA_019176425.1. Classification (NCBI taxonomy): domain Eukaryota; kingdom Metazoa; phylum Chordata; class Actinopteri; order Elopiformes; family Megalopidae; genus Megalops; species Megalops atlanticus. Next base: position 5,606,208 of record CM032878.1, read on the forward strand.
GCTGTCCATCACGCGCAGTGGCCAAGGGTTCACGCTGCACGATAAGAGAGCTAACTATACAGACACAACTACGTAGAATTCCTTACTCCATTACTCCATCATCAAAAAAGGAAAAAGATGGTTGACATTATTAATAGAACAGCTAACAGTAAGGTGACAAAGAGTGATTTATCAGCACAGAACGAGTAGAAAAGGAGGAAGGAAGTTCATTTTGCAGACAGGGGTTTCACATCTTCTGGGGCGCGACATACAGGCCAACGTGCGAGCTTCTCAATCATTATTCACCACACCGCTAACAGTCTAAGAGACGCACAGACTTACATTCATATTCCACAAACAGTCACACAGTAAATTCTAAACAGTTTGCTCTTTTGAACAGTTTTATAACAAGCCAGCGGGGTTGGGGGGGACAAAACGTGAGGGAAAAGATGCATCGAATTCATTTGGATGTTAATTTGTCATTCTTTTGTCATTAATTTTTTGCGTCCTTATCATAGAAACAATAAGTCCATTGTGCTGATTATCTGATTAGCCCCCTTCCCATAAGAAGGCAGTGCTGCTATCTCTCCATAGTCTACGTCAGGATAATGCTAAGAGTGGGACAGCTTCCTCTGACCCTGGTACACGCTCAAGTGCTTTATTTTTGGGAGATGCAAAAGCCTTGCCAAGCCAAGCCACCCCTGAAACTCTGAACTCTGACAACCCCAAGCACTGAAATCCCCTCCCCATGCATTTAAATCCCCCAGAGGATCTCAGAGCAACGCAGCTAAGCGCAGGTGCAACGTTTAAGCACCTGCGGCCCGTTCGGGGGCCAAAGCTCGGCCTCACGGCTAAAGGGCCGGAGAAGTGTCACAGGTCAAGTCGGGAGCACATGCAGAGGGGACCGCTTTGTGTGCAAAAACAGCTTCAATATGCCGCCCTCACAAACAAACACAAACTCACAAAACGCAGCTCTGAAGCCTCCTCTCCACTCCAGCCAGGCGCTCATATGCACCTATATGACAGTATTGATTTTTTTTTTTTTACTTCCAAAGGATGAAGATGGAATTCAGCCAGGGCCATAACTCCTGCTCTGTGGCACATTTCAATTACATCTTTCACTTGACACCACGCTTCGAGCTGCTAGTTATCTCTTGCTCCAACCGTGACGGGTCTTAAATCAGTACCCAAAAGGAGATGGACGGGGGGTTATCGTGTCACCTCGACCGTGCTCCCACTTTGCGAGCGTCTTGTTTGGGAGGGTCGTAAGGACAGCAGAAACTGCTCGCTGCTGGCCGTATGATGGAATAGAACCACAAGCACAAAGCTCATGCCATTACTGCTTGAAAAACATCCATGGATAGACTCTTCCACTGGGAGTGAATGTAAGCTACGCTACAATGGCAGATCTTTTGGTTTAACTTGATTCAAATTACAATTAACTTTAATTTCCCCTAAAATATATTAGCCTTATCTATTCCCAGTCCTACAATTGGCCTACATCAGGCACAGAATATACAAATACAATTTTAAAAAATCTAAAATGATGTATTTTAGTATAACTCTCAAAACACCTTCTTCTGACTGATGGAAGATGACCACTGAATTTAACATCTCTAATCTTGGTAAAGGTAATCTTTTTATGCACTGGAGAGATCTATTTTACAGTGTTACCTTTTTAGATACTGTTCCTATTAGATATAAAGTCACAAGCCTAGATAATATACATACAGAATATGAGAACAATAGTACACACTGCATGTCAAAAGATTCCTTTTTCCAGCTGAAGTACTGAAGAAAAATACAGCATGTTCCAGCATAATATCTCTTGTAAATGACTGCTGAAAAGTTTTCCGAAAAAACAAGCTCCTGCTTTAGACAATGGCCACAAAGTTGTCACTACCACACATCTGTAAAAAGTTAACCGTACTGCGTTTCAGTGTACTACTGAGAGAGAGCACTTCCTGTGACGCTCTCCTGCTGAGCTTTGGCAGAGGGAAGGAGATCGAGAAAGGGCAATAGAAGGAGAGAGAGATACAGAAAGATACAGAGACAACAACACATAGAAAGAGACAGAAAGGCAGAGAAGAGAAAGAGAGATACAGAGAGAGATAGAGACAGCAACACATAGACAGAGAGAGAGAGAGATAGAAAGAGAGAGGGGGGGCTGTCCAGGGTGAAGGAGAAGGGCAGAGTAAATCTTCCCTTTGACACGGAGGGAAAATCAGCTTGAGAATAGTATCCCCAGCCTGGGTTATCGCAGAGATAATGGGAGCCCCTCTCCATAACGCTGTCTGAGAGCCCTCCGTGCCTCTCCTCCTGGCTGGCACTGCCGCGCCCCCCCCGAAGGGGATGCACAGTAGCCCTTCCTCTTCCCTGCGCCCCCCCCTCCGAGCGGCGCACCAGGGCTCGAGCACGCCGTGTCAGAGACGGCCCTCATTCTCCGTCGCCACGGTCCGCAGCCGACCCGCGGCCGTTCGGCTGGAGCTCCTCCCCCTGCTGTGAGCCGTGAGGGATAGCGATTTCATTAGCGTTCAGTCGATTAATGAGGTGCCTCCACGCTCACTCAAGGTAACACTTGTCACTCCGCCGGCCGACCTGGCAGTGATCTACGTCCTGTTAAGGGGAGGCCGACGTGGGCTTTCAGCTACCTCCAGACCTGTGCCTGTCTATCACACAGCTGGACTAAACACAAACACCGAGAGAGCCTCTGCTTTACTGAGCACTGAACATCAACAGCAGTGAGAACCAGCATTTAAAATGACCCACAGGAGAGGAAGAGGCACACAGACATAAATACAATAGAATGAAAAGAAAGAACAAAACTGCCAAGACAGAAAGGACCTGGCCATCCCTGACCTACAGTGATTTGAATGCCTATATTATTATCTTTATTATTAGATAACACAGCAGAAGCCTTTGTCCTGGGCAACCTACAGCATATGACATCCATGCATCGGCCCCTAGAAGCTCACCAACACCACTACCTGCAGCTACCTTATATTGTTTGCCCCCCTCCCCACCAACCATCCACTGACTACACTTAACCATTCTCGCCTTAAAACATTTTACATTGTAGCATAGTGGTGAAGGAGCAGGACTCGTAACCAAAAGGTTGCCGGTTGATTCCCCACGGGGGAACTGCTGCTGTACCCTTGGGCAAGGTACTTAACCCGCAATTGCCTTAGTAAATATCCAGCTGTGTAAATGGATAATGTTGTAAAAACATGTAACTGATGCAAGCCGCTCTGGATAAGAGCATCTGCTAAATAATGTAATGTAATGTACACAAAGCAATAAGAAAAAAGCCTACCAACCCCATAAATCCAGAGAGGAAGCATTGAGGCATCGAGGGGCCTACCTTGAGCTCCTTGAAGAATATGCAGCTGCGAGCCCACTCCACAATGGAGAAGAGGGTCTGGTCGGCCATGCGGCACATGAGGCCGAAGGTGTTGAGCTTCTCGTGCTTGCCGCGGCTGCTCTGTTCCTGCTGCAGGTAGGCCAGGATCTTGCTCTGCACCTGCAGCTCGTCCGGGTCGCAGCGCAGGAACTCCAGAACCAGCTGCGGCACGTTGGGGGGCTGCGGGGACCCCTGCAGGTAGGCGTCCGGGTACGGGTAACCCGCCAGCGACTCGGGCGAGCTTGTGTAGTGGTCGGGGTACTCGGACTTGATGGCGCGGTTGGGGAAAGAGGTGTACTGGTACTGGCTGGGCAGGGGGGTGTGGCCCTGCATGGGCATGCCGAGGAAGGGGGGGGCGTAGGGGCTGTGGTCGTAGTCTGTGGGGGTGATGGAGGCCGGGGTGGCGGGCACCATGGCCTTGGAAACTGGGTGGAGGCCCGGCAAGCTGCCCGTGAAGCCATAGTCAGTCTGGGTCGGGGACACCAGCGGAGGGGTAGACTCCAGCTTGAAGCCGTTGGCCCGTATCAAAGCCTTCTTCTGCTGCTTCAGCGCACGGTCGCGCTTGTACATGGGGCCGAATTTATTCCTGCCCCCCCTCATGCGGTCAGCGCGGACCGCTGACAAAAGGAAAACAGAGGCACGTCAGGAACCCGGACCCCTTCTCTGCTTGTTATCACCCAAATGAGCCCTAATGCTAATGAGTCACCCACTCATCTTAATGGGGCTTGATTAAACTCATATTGCAAGGGATAGTTGGTTTTAATTCTGTGCTAATCTCCAATTAACATAGAAACCTTAATGTAGCTGCTCTAATAAAAATTCACTGTCAAAAGGTTTCAGAATTTTTAAAACTGTTGTGTAAAACATAAGCAAACACTGTAATCTAAAGTCTTTGATAAAATATAATAGAGGAAAAAATAAACACCAAGCTTTAAAATACTGGCATGGTAAACAGACTCTAGCCTTGACAATTCAGCATAAAGACTTGTACAAAATAAAGAATTGTACAGACGGTTCAGTTTCCAGACCTGTCCTGCTCTTTTTTTCTTTTTCTTCCATATTAGAATTAAAAATATTTTCTTTTTTCTGTAGTGAAAACATGTCCTTTCCTCTTTTACGCGTTTCCTTTCTATGAGAACCAAAGCAAGATTCCCAGAGATTTATTAGCCAGTCAAGAATGTGTCATTTCTCCGCGGAAACAGGTGCTTCTCTGCATTTCAGTCATGAAAACGAATGCAATTTATTCCCCAGATACCATCAAACTGAACTAATTTGGAAAAGTTTTTTGTTTGTTTCTGGAACAGCAGCCAAGGCAACTGATGGTTAACATTCCAGATTAAATCTTCTTCCTGCCGTTCTGTCTATCGGAGGACATTTTAACATTAACAGTGAAATAGCACTACCGACACAAACATTCAAACAGCGAGAGAGTCCAACGGCCCTATCGATTATTATCACTGTAGGTTTCAGTCTGAATTAAGATACCAGATTGCCAAAAACATGTAATGTCCTACCTAATACATATAAAAATAGTAAAATGATAATATTAATAAATCACTTTATATATATGTATCCACCTAATAACTGACAAATACATCTAATTCACAAATCCTTTCACACTCAAACACGGGTTTTATGTGTTCAACTAAGTCACCATTCAGCACTAATTTCCAAGCTAGCATGCTGATAGCATTCTAAAAGGAATCACACCAATGAAATACGCCTATATAATGAATCGTTTCAAATAACAAACTGCAACGCAACAGCGCAAACTCTAACTTCAGTAAACAGTTATGAAAATTTCTAGTTCTTCATTCTTGTAATTTTTGTGGACAGATGTCTGCAACTCCGCACACAGCATACACTGAGGCTATAATACGTAATATATGCAATTTTCTTACGAGAGCAAATAATCACTGTAAAATAAAAAAAAATCGGTCTTCATTTTTTTTGTTTCACGTTCCAGTAACTGCATTCATAACAGCAAAATACAGAACGAAAAAATGGGACGGATAATCACGGAGTTTAACGTATTTACCTTCCAGGCGCATCCCGACATTGAGGCATTTCTGAAATCGACAGAAGGGGCATCTCTTCCTCTGAGTTTTGTCAATTTTACAGTCCTGGTTTTCCGCGCAAGTGTACCTCTTATTGTTCTGAACTGTTCTCTTGAAAAAACCCTGAATAAAGAAGGATGTTTATTACAGAAAATATAATAATAATAATAATAATAATAATAATAATAATAATAATAATAATAATTGTGTAATTACTTGTGTTAATTATTATAATATGCAAATTACTATATTTTATTTGCCGATTCTCTTAAACAGACATTGCAAAGCAGTCGGCCATTTTAGAATACCTTACAACTTTCACAGGTCAGTAGTCCGTAGTGGTACCCAGAAACTTTATCTCCACAAACTGGACACAGCTCTTCCAGATCCTCATCATACGTGTAGTCCATCACCTTCACCGGAACACCTGCGAAGCAATGCAAAAATATAATTAACAAAAACAAGCACAAAATTAAACTGAATCAATTTCATAACTGAAGAGAAAATATATGCCGTGCAAAACATCGATAAGAGAAAAAAAAACTGAAACAAGCACATAAATTTAACTCAGTCTATTTGAGAAATAACAGATTTTTTCCGTCTGACAGAGGAGCATCGCGTGGTTAAGGGGTCATTCGTACCTGACCAATGCAAAAAATATATACAGCAAAAATGAATACAGAAATAAATAAATAGCCGAGACGCATTCGCAGGCGAGCCAAGTGATTTGCAGGAATGAAACCTCATATTTTATAGCCGTGTTAGCCCATGTAAATTAATATATATGTTTTACAGCAGGAAAATAGCTTAAATGAATTATCCAAACCTATATCATCTTGCCCTTAAAACTGTAGTGAAAGTGTCAAATCCATACAAGAAAATAAACAGAACACAGCTGCACAATTAAAACAAGACTTTCACGTGAAATATAGTTAGCTATTGTGCAATTATAATTTATATTTTTAAACCGTTTTAAAGCATATCATAAGTATGAATGTAGTATTCATGTGTTCACGCAATATACAACGCGTATTATGCCCACATGCTAATAGATTCATCACTCTATGTATTTTTAAAGCTCGAATTAAATAGACGACGAGGCCTGTTCTTGTTCTGTTGATTACGTTACCGAAATTATTTTCAGTCTTGTTTTCGCAGAGAATGCCCTGATATTATAATAATTAATTAATACTTACTAACCCATATAATAACGCTTAATACAAATTAATAACACCACGGTGTACAGACAATATCGTTAATTGCAAATGAACAAAATCACATGTGTACAGTGTTCGGATTCTAATTCTCGTGTGATGGCAGGGAAAAGCATGATAAAATGGTTCAGATGAGAATATTTATATCCTGATATTTACCTGGGACGTGTCCCACACTCAGTTCTGGGTCGAAGCGATGATAGTCCTTGATCAGTGTTCTCAGACAGCGAGCGTTTCGGAGGGTAATGTGCACGCTCACGCGTTTTACCCCGCGCACACACTTAACTGTCTCAACAGGAGAAACCGCAGCACTTCACACCTCTCGCTTTACCTCTTTAATACGCACCATGTGCATGCCCACACACAAGCACACCTCCCACTTTCACCGTACAATATTCCTATTGGGGGACACGCCTGTGAGTGACAGAAGCGACCTCCTATGAGGGAAAAGTGACATGTTGCTACAGGGTGCTGTGCTTCATTTTACAATCGTGGACAAAAAGAAGAGAACCTTTCACAGGGCCGATAGGGACTGAAACCTTAATGTTATATCTTAATCGACAAAGGGATCTGAGGATGATTTTGAAGATCGTTGTTGTTGGTATTATTATTATTATTATTATTATTATTATTATTATTATTATTATTATTATATATATTTCTGTATATCCCTACTCACAGCTATACAGCATGCACCGCATTGTGTGTGTATATATAATTCTTACACGCAGGAAATATACATGTAATTTATGATAGGGTTATGACAAGCATTTATGGGCGAATTTTGACTTCATTCCATTACTCCTAGCTAAATTCATGGCTTTGACATCTTACATTGGATATATTTGGATTTGCGAGAATTTATATCAAAATGTTAACATTTTGATTCTATGCCAAATCAACGGGATTGGATACAATGTCGAATAAAAACAGGAAACTACTGAAAGGTTGTTACAATATAGGCTACATATATATAATTATGTAATTGCATCATGGAGAACTACAGTCCATTACCTGATTGTCAAACTCCAATTGACGCCTGAATTCTACCCCGAATCGACATTTCTCACATTATAAATTAGCATGGAATGCCGGTGGACCACTGTATGGTTATTCGTATTCATCTATCATATTTTAAAAATGAGTCGTTTAAAAATATATTTGCTAAATATTCATGTGCGCCTCTCAAATACCAATGTCTAATATACAGGCACCGCAATGAAACAGGACAGTATTTAAAGTTTCCTTGCATTCACAGGAATTAGCAAATATGAAACGTAAAACTTCATAAGAAAGTAAGCATAATCAGAAAAAAGATAAATATTTTCCTAATGGTTGCGCAGGAAATACAATCGCAATTGTTTACACGGGTGAACGTTTAATGGCCTGTATCCGATGAGATATTTAAAAAGTAACAGCTTTGCCACAAAGTGCCAAGAAGTCTACACTTTACTCATGATTTCCTACAATGTTTATAAGATAGAGCGATTTTTTGTTTCCAAGCAGTGTTCCTGTAGTCTTTTTCAAGGTGGAGTGACGTCATGGTCATGATAAGACGTAGAAAGTTGATATTTCGAACTGACTTTAAATGTTCGCTGAATTTTGCATTTGTCATGCAGAATCGCAAATATGCTTAATTTAACATTCCCATGAAGACATTTCTTTGCTCCATCTTTTGTCTGTTTATAGTTCTCAAATTCAACTCCATTGTTGTATTGAAACCGTTCAGCATAAAACGTGTTCGAATAGGTTATCACACTCCTCTTCGTGTTTCTCGGAAACGTATTTTCATTTCCGAACATTGCTGCAGAATACAGGTGCCTTGTCCATGGTCGTGTCTGAGTCGTGGGGTAGTTTCTCTTAAGTAAAGTACTTTGTTACGCGAGCAATTTCACTGAGAACAAAAGTGGAGACCAGGAACGAATGGTCAAACGACACTGTTACAAGAACACACTGTAAGATTTAAAAATTAGGCTAGTCCGTGGCACTATGAACGGAGCATGAATAAGTCATGCACTTGTAAGTGTTATTAAAGGCCAATGCTAATTTAAGCAAACTGATCAGTTTTTTAAAAAGTTGCGGTAATTTAAATTCAAAATGCAGCACCATTTATAAAGCTAACTGTAACGGATAAAATTGTAATTGCGTTTTTACAAGGAAACTAATGCGTTTTAATGAGCTCATAGCACAGTATTGGTGCTGGTTTTAACATTTGGAACTGCGCTCTGAACACTGTTGTTTTTGTTATAGCTGATGTTGTCATCAATATATTCAATAACAGGAGTGCATTGTTTGTACATGTTTTAATTCGTCTTAATGCTAAGGCGCAATACACGTATCAACGTACAAGTACACTGCACATGTGCTTGAAAATGGCTTTCTATCTAATTCTTTCACGTTGTTCAAGTACATTAATTGAAGGAGCAATATACGATGCAGTTGGCTGAAACTGGTAGGCTGGGTCGGTTGTGTGTGGACATTAATGAAAACTTAATAAACGCTTATAACTTTAAAACAGTACAATGAGACATATCTTCCTGCTCGTAAATTTTGGACAGCTATGGAGTAAACCCCACGTATATTGTAGGGTGATCTCGATGACTGAATGCCATTAGTGACCCAGAAGGAGTTTTAAAAAGTACAGAAAAGACATCTCATGATTCGTTAGAAAACAGCGGCAACTACTTACTTTGCAGCTGGTCTTCTTGCATAAGGTTGGACTCTGAAGAGGCCGTAGAAAAGGACATAATCGAGTTAAATATCCAAGTTCTGTTCACCTCGGGGTGAATATCGATGAGACCGTTTATTAAGGAGGTTGACGTTTGTAGATACAAATTATGAATGTAGTAATATTGGACAGGGCGAGCGGTCCGTGGTTTATCTTCACCGCACTCTTTTTGCTTAACCGATTCTGCCGTTTTAGAAGTTCTGATTGGATTTCGAGCTCATGTGACCGCAAAGGTCTTTGATAAGGCTCTCATTCTGGTCCGCAGCTGAAAACGCCTGTTGTCCGAGGAAGTTTCACTGTTAAGTGGTATCTAAAACATTTCTGGGACAAGGGCGCCTGTGAACGAGGCCTACTTATTATCAATGGACGCATAAGTACGTTCACAGATGCATAGTCCAAGTTTTTTATGGTTCGATATTATGTAAAATGGGACCAAGACATTTAATAGGCCCGTTAGATGGAGTCCAGGAGGGATCTATATCTAGGTGGCGTTAAGTTTGCTCTTATTCCAAAAGGAGTTTCAAATGAATAGATATGAGATACAGTTTATGTTATTATTCTGTCGGCCGGTTCTCTATTCTATTTGCCCACCAGCAAATAGTACCCAACAGGCCATGTTGCTGTAATCCCACCCTATACCCGATAAAGCTCGCCTTCTATTCAGTCATGTGGAATTTCGATATTCTATTAATACGTCTTTGTCCACAGTATTAGTCCAGTCTGAGATGTTTTGAAGGTTATCGTTATTGTATTATGTACTCTATTATGTACTTTATCACTACTGTAATATGGCAGATTTGTGTATTAGTATTGTCGTTTTGCACTCACAACCGCATTATAGATAACAATCTATTGTTAGTTATTGTGATAACAATCTATTGTTATTGTTAATCTATGTCTTTTTTTTGTTCAATCTGTGAATAAATCCGAATTACATCGGCAATTCTGAATACAATTTGAGTGGAAAGAAAACAGTCACTTCGCCCCATGCAATAGCACAAAGCACAGAATGCAAAGATCAGGCGCATGAAAAAGAATCGCTTTGACCTGCAGCGGTGAACGCGCAAGGTTGAGGCTATTGAATTCGCTTCCGACTGTTGTCAGAAACAGCCTGTCCATCGGTTAGGCTGACATATGTGTCCAAATGATTAACCTGCAAGTATCACTCACAGAACACCTCCTAAGTAATGAATCTTTAAATTTTTATTGATAAAGTTGACCCCCGCGTTGGCTGAAAATTGGTAGACGTTAAAATGAAATTAACAGATATTTTCAAAGAAAATGAATAGCCTACATAACATAACAAATGACATTTAAAATATGGAATTAAAATGTTGTTCCTCGAGAACTGCTAGAGATTCGTAAATATGGCAATGCTTGGTAAACATCCCCACATGAAGATCAACAGGAGAAAATATTTAACACTCTGAAAGCAAAATTTGGATCAAACTGTTGCACGGACGCAAACACCCTCCTGTTGCAATAATGAGCGTGCGCGCGCGTGCGCGCACACCTCCACACTCTGAGGGAGAGAAGACGGACCGCAGAAAGGATTGTCGACAATGCCTCTTGAAAGATAATTACCAACCTCATTGTGTATTTAGGTATTTCAAGTAACAACGCAAGCGTCTGCCGAGTGAATGTCTGCCATATCTGTCCATTTTCCAAGGAAATAAATGACATTGAGAATAAATAACTGGATACAAATAAGTGACGATCAGATTATACTTTGCTATTTGTAATTAGTATGATTATTAATGGTAACACCAATTTGTAGCGGATTACATGGCATAGTGAATATAGCTCGCAGATCAAAATTTTAAACTCACCATAGGCTTCTCGGCGAGAAACGCTTTGTAAATGATCACGTTGCTAAAAACGAATTTAGAATGGTTCTCAAGCAATTAGAATGGTTTTGTCTACTTCCTTATTTTTGTGTTCCATCTTATTTTTTATAATGGTGGGTGTTAATGTTCCTAACGCAATGTATACCTGTCTTGTTTTTAAAAATACAAGCGTAATAACGATTGTAGCCTATAAGAAACGGATCCTTGCAACAATGCAAATGTGTTTTACCTGCCAAAGGTACTTGAGTTACTGGAGTATAACCCATGGCTTAGACTTACAGTAGTTACCTTAGGAACCTACTTGCTGTCGGAATGCCCAATGAACATATTTAAAACACGGTGAAAAGCGTGCTTAACTGCTTAACGCAGCTCGATATGACTATAACGGGATAACCACAGACAGTTAACCATGACTTTTTAACAGCGCAAAAACGCAGCCATATTTTAACAATCGGATCTGTCAGAAATAGTCAGAATACTTGACGTCATCATCTGAGGCTCGCAGCGGCTGATTTCTTGGGCGCTGCGAGTAATGGTTGCCTCATTGGTAGAACATCAAGCTTAGAAATAAGTCCTCTTTCCTGTTTCCTCGGGGCATCAGATAGGGCACCTGTTATTTACATTTTCATTCGCCTAACTGCTTTTATGCAGTTTTAGACGGAACTGACTTCAGATTTCCAACTGTACTGCACCTGTATTACACATGGATACGGTTATTGGCAGAATTATGAGCATAAATGTGTTTATTTTACCTTCCCTTTCCTTTCTTTGTCTGTGTATCCCTGGGCTGAAAAAAGGCTGGGTCCCTATATGGTGAGGTTTATGGGTTCAGCGAAAGCCGAAGAAAAACACTTTATCACCCATTCTTTTTCATCCGAGTCATAATATTCTATTACACGCAGCCAGGCACACTCAATATGACATAAATCACTGATGACACTGGCGTAGTCAACACGTTTGTTCTTTAAAAAATGTTTTAAAAAATCCTGCTAATTACTGTGATCGAAACAGGGGAAATTAGTGCCTTGGGAAATATCTGAGGGAACGCCAGGTGCGATAAACCAAATGTGAATAATGTGTAAACCGCATAAAAACGCGTTATTAACAAATAACAACGTACCTGAAAGGGTGAGAGAAATATACACATAAACTTTATGTGCCCCAGTTTCGCACATTAAACATGAAACATTTCTTAAATGCATTCCTGTGCACGCTATTTTTTAATCAGTGAATAAAACAAAGCTTAATTTACACAATAGTAATTACATATGATTTGAACGTTTACTAACAGCGCGTAGGCGACATCTAATAACTACAAACAGTGAGTGACGGGAACATTTTAGAGGTAAACAAAAGTAAAGAAAACGCTTGGTCCCATGTAGACGCGGTAGGAGAAACGTAATAAATACTATGTAGACATTGGGATACTGTATAAGGAGACAACTGGGGGGCACTGAGGTCCATCCATGCCGTTCCCCCATAGCGCCGGCCCTGGCTGCATTCTTTATATACTCTCATTCTTGCTGGCAGAACTTACAGGCAAAGCACAAAGGGTAAAAATGCCCAGTTCTTCTTCAAAAATTCCAATAAAATGCAGAAGGAAAAAGCTGTGTCGTATCACTAGATGTATGTTTTTTCCCTAACAATGCGTGGCAAAGGTAGATGAGCATTTGCGTAATGTTGTGGAATTTCTGCTGCAATTCGGACTATGTAAAGTTGGACAAAAGTGGACAGATTTTCAGAAAAGGAGCTTTTCTGTTGCTGGAATGTAGCCCAGGAATGCAACACAGTCTGCATTTCCTTTTTGTAAATACTAAGTGCAATTTTTCTATAAACTTTTCATTTTTGTCTGTAGTTACACATAGATATTTTCCCCAAAGCACAAGTGCAAGAAGAAAGTACCCCTGGTTTGAGACTTGGAAAAATGTCCTTCAGTCTGGTTTCAAAGTTGGAACGTTGATATTTGAGTACGTGACAGTAGCAGATACCAGTGGTCCCCCAAAAAATTAAGAGACAAGAAAATTAACCCCGTGCATCGACTGTTTGCCATACCGAACTTACACCTCCCTATGGAGCAAAAAAGATAAAAAGCATACCAATCTGGAGCATCCCTCTTAATATCGATTGTGGAGAGACGCTTATCTCTAATGACTTAGCGTCATGGGGTTTTTTTTTGCTGAAGTGCATCGGGCTATTTCTTCTGTCCAAATCATTGAATAAGAGCTCCTGCCGGGCGGCTCGTGAGACACACGCCTGGGTGCCCATTGGGCGCGTATCCGTACAGCGCAGCACGCGCTGAGCAGGAATCAGGGAGCAGGAAGCTGATCTGAGACCAGGAGAGGTCAGTAACACCACAGACCTCCAGCCACAAAGCTCTTTGTGCTTAACTCAAATGTTAAGGATGTGTTGTGTTTTTCTTCTTCAGATGCAGTTTTTTTCATTAATTTCAGCCATCTGCAAACTCATACTATTGTGCGCATAATTATACACAACGCGCGCTTAAATCCATTACTCAAAGTCAAGGACAAAGTATATTATGGTTAGACTGAACACAGTCTAGTGTTCATGCATCATATTCAGGCATCGGGTCTCAAACAGATTTAAGAGAAGGACTGGTAGGAGCAACTTACAGGACAGAGTTCATTGCTATTGATGAGACTGAGGCGGCTCGGTTACAAATGAAGGTGTTCAATTTGTCGGAGCGGTTAATGGTATCGGCACAGATGCTGGGCGCTAAATCAAATGAGCCGTGCGAAAATTTCCAAATAAATTTAGCCCCGTTGAATTGAACGTATTAATCCGAGCACAGTCAAGTGTTCAGGGAAAGGTTCTAAACAAAAACATTTTTTTTTTTTTTTTTTAAACAGAGATTCTGAAAATTGCTAACATGAGCTGATTGTGCTGAAGAGGCTCATTTGAAGAAGGACAAGGTCGATTATACCTCTCGCATTAACACATAACGTCCATGCCTCGCCTGTTTATTCTTGGCAATTTTGGAGACAGTGGTGCCAAGCATGTGGAGAAAAATGTGAAATTCAAAGTATTCTACAGCTATAACAACAAAGCCCTCAAGGTATTTTGTTTGCGAATTCCTGCACAACTCAGTAATGCTGCCTGGCCTAGGAGTGAAATCATATTTTGTAAATGAACATCTTGCAAGTCATATCGGCATTTTGGAACTGGATGCCAACCGCGATTAGAACACTGCGAGGACCGGTCGCTGTTCCGACGTCATCACCTGCCCGTTTATGATTCGAAACGGGGAAAATCCGCACCCCCAAACTTTTTCCCCATTTAGTACAATGTGGACGAAATACATTACTGACTCCAGTGCCTTCCTATAACCACCCTTTGCCGTGAGTCCCGATGCCTAACGACATATCCGTGAGTCCCTCTGCATTACGATGCCAATTCCATGTTTCAAAATCTTATGTGTAGGGGTACAACCATTGCCGAAAATGGGTTTGTGTGTGCGCATTCATGTTCGTCAGTCCCATTCCTGAAACCCTCACATAACTATCCAAGACAGAGCGATGTAGTGGTTCAGGAATTTGTCTAGTAATCAAGGCCTTTTAGGTCTCATTGCACCCTTTTGCATGGTGCTGAATTGCTTCAGTTAATGTCCAACTGCATAAACTGATGATATGAGAAGTGCACAAGATGCTAATCACCCTGGATACAGGCACAAAGAAATAATGTAACCACAGAGATGTGTTCTCTGCTTTGGTCTCGTCTACTCATTGCATTAATGCCACAGCCAGAGGGGCACCAATACATGCAGTCTCTACAGCCACGCCTGCATGGTGCATCTAACTGTACAGCACATTACTGCCATTTAGCATATGCTCTTATCCAGAGCGACTTTCATAGGGTACAGTTTTTATATGTTGTCCATTTATACAGCTGGATAACTACTGCAGCAATACTGGGTTAAATACCTTGCCCGAGGGTACAGCAGTAGTGCCCTAGCAGGGAATCGAACCAGCAACCTTTTGGTTACAAGCGCTGGTCCTTGCCACTATGCTACACTGCCGCACTTAGGGGCAGGGTGTGGGGTTGTGGGGTGGGGGTATTCCGAATTCACACCACTTTACATCACTTTTACTTTCACGCCTTACTTCCTACGAAGTACTCCGCTGAGCCGGTCATTGTTTGTCTGGGCTGGACTGTCCTCTCTAGTAAGTCGATGGAGATGCGCTCCAGTGACTAGGCCAGCGCTGTGTCCTTACCTCTGACATCCATATCAGAGGAGAGTGTTTATCCCTGCCCACGGGCTGAGTGCGGGGGTGTGGACAGGGTGGGGCGGGGTGGAGATCCCTATTGATCACGTCGCTTAACCATCCCCCCCCAACCCCCCCACCGCCCGCCCACCTCAGCAAAATGCCTCACTGCTTTGGCCCAGCACCCTCTGACCCTACAAGCACCGAGGGACCTGACTGTAGGAGAGGGGCGGACCAAGGTCTGAGATTACTCTATCTGCATATCCGTTTATTAGAGCCCTGGGCTGGAAAACAAACACCCTGGCCTTCCCCAGCGTGTCTGAGGTGAGGGGAGGAGGAAGATGTATAGGGCCCGCGACAAGCCTCCGTGTCAATAAATCAGAGACAAATGGCCTATCTTGTGTTTGTCTCCAGGATGAATTTTGTTTTGCAAGTGTGCTGTGGCTACAGTTCAGGCCGGCCCGGACTCAGACGCACACTGTCTCTACCTCCGAGATATATTTCTAAAATAAATAAAGATGAGATTTGGGGCCTCACATGTTGTTTTGACTCCACGGTTTGTATTTTGTTCATTGCGCATTCCTCAGTTTTTCTTTCAGCTCAGACAATAGGACTTGGTGCAGTTAGATAGCCAGGATTTCCATCTAGGTGAAAGTTGCAAAGCCATGATTCAGTTCTCTGAGTCAATTCGGGGTTAGCTGTAGAACAGTTATGGAAAAGAATATTTTAAAGGTATTGAGATCATAAATCAATACATTTATCAAAGTTTTTTGGTCAACAATTTCTGCTTGTTGAATTGTCTACCATTCAATGAAAATACAAATAAGGTACAAATACATAAGCTATATACATGACTGACATAGCTTAGATGTTATGGATTTAAACAGCTAGATATTCCACTGAAGCAATTCAGTCCAGTTCTTTAACAATTACTGTCACTCATAGAAACTGTATGCCATACATACCAAAATATGTAGGCATGCATGTATTTATGTATGTATTTATGTATGTGCGTGTTTGTGTATGATTGTACGTATGCATGCCAAGAATCTGTACCTAAGGTAAAGTATCTCTGTTGAATCTTGTATTTCTATGGACTTCAAGAGCAATAATAACAATTATCCAGTAAAACAAGAACAATTTGCATGTTGTCAGTGGGTTCGTGTTTATTTATGTTTTATTTAAGTCCAAGTGACAGGAAACAGGGTTGTGCACCCTTTTTGATGTTTAATTTGTTGCATCTCATCACACATACAGTATTTTTCTTATGTAAAGGTACTGAATGGTGATTTTTGACCCAATCAAACCACAGCTATACAAATATGAAGTGACTGAACCCAGCTCAAAATAGTATTGTAAGTGGGGGGTTGCGAGGTTCTCAATTCTCAATCTCAGGTACAGGGGTTTTCATGATGGACATAATAATTCTGTGAAGGTCAGAATTGCCTTTACAGGAGCTGTTCATTCAATTCTGTTAAATGCTTGCAAGAGTGACACTCCCTGAGATCACGGTGCTTTCCTTCTTACCTGCTGCGCATGGACATAGTGCTTTGTATGAGAAACAAGGTCGCTTGAGAAGTATCTGAAGCCACGGTGTGAATTCAGAAGCCAAAACTATGACGTCAAAATGCATGAGAACAATCACTTGTCCGTAACCCACAATGTACAAAAAATGAGTGAATAAAAATGAAAATAAATAACGCAAGGAAAACAGAACAAAACCAAAGCATGCATGCGGTTTTATAACTAAGGATGCAGTTTTAAAACACAACCAAGTGACTTCCTCGAGCGGTAAATGAAAGCCCAGTCTATACAATTACAATCCCAGCTGGCTTTCGCCATCAAATCTGACAGGAAAATATTCATTTTAGGGTCGTTTTGAGAATTGTAGAATTACGCCCTCTGCTGGTAAAATCGAGACAGCATCGCACGATCGGAGCCACTGCGGTGTTCTTGCGTTAGTTACGTGTTGAGTACATTACGGTGCAGTTCACCAATAAAACCTACCGCAATTAATCTGGAGGTTACCAATAAGATCGAGAAAACAAGTAACGAATGAACATCTAAATTCATATAATCGATACTGGTAATTTATTTCATTTATTTGTAGCAGAGCTCAAATTAGTGGCTCGTGTAAGCCCTGCGTAAAGCCAATAATGTATAATTTATTTCATTGTTTTTCAAAAAATACACTTTTTAGGGTGCGGACACTATTTTCAAAAATAAAAATAAATATAAACATTTATTCTTGGTGATCATAAGCGAGACATTTCTTTCAATGATGCTAATACTGAAATTGTTGGTTGTGTGATACTGACAAGTTGCCAAGGAAGACCAATTAGTGATAACTTTGTATAACTTGTTATAGGAATATATAGGTACTTTAGAATAATTAGTTTTAAACCTGCAAGCGTTTAATCATCCCGACATGAAAAGAAACCAAAAAAAAAAAAACTAGAGGATGAACATCTTTTGAAGAGCGCCGTTTTCTGAAGAGTGTCCATTTATTTTCTCCTCTTTGCTATTTTATTCTACATGCGCAATTTTAAAGGTGGTGAAAAAGATGCTTAGCGGGACCAGAGAACAAAACGGCAACGGGCCGCCGCCTCCTCCCGACCGCACGCAGCGCCCGAGTCTAATTGACGTCTCTGACTGCTGCGCAGCGCGCCGCGAGGCATTGTCGGAGGGATACAATGGCGAGCAGCCACCGTCGTTCGCCCTTGAATCATATTAGAAATTAAACAGCCGCTTCCCCGGCGGTGCTCCGCTGTGAACTTTGCTTTGTGTGGAGCCACAAAAGAGAGACACTCGTGGGCTTTCACAAGGTTAACCTCTTGAATTGCTGTGTTGTGAATTTATAATTAGGCTGTGTATTTCCCTCTCCTCTGTTTGCCCATAGGAGTATATGAATTCACTATAAGTAATTAAATAGTTGTATTAAGTGAAACAATATAGCGAAACAGCACGACAATGGTCAAAACGGTTTAATGGTGTCGGGTCTAAACCGTCTATTACTGCTGCTAAGTTTATAATGTAAGCGACAAGATGGCATCCGTTTAGGGCATGCCTTGCTTGCGTGCATTTAAATGCATCTTTCTTATGCAAGTTTTGTTTGCAAGTTGTACACATTGCTAAAAAAGATTAATTTTGTTCAAAATGTTTCAAGTCTTAAAATGATGATAAAAATTTTCTTCCCCACTGAAAGGCTTTCTCAAATTTGGCCTTGAAGAAGATGAGTCTTCTGAGGTGCAAAAATTATATGCCGTTGAATCCATTTATTTCTATGTTTGGGCAAGAGAGTGAAGGACTAGTCGAGGTTAGAACGCACAAAAATGTTTCGTTTGATGCTTAAGTATTTTAAAGTGTATCTGTCCCAGCCTTGTACTTTGATGGTAGTCTTTCAATCAAAATGACACTCATCTTACTTTCTACCACTCATTTCAAATGGTAAGAGAACATCAAAAGAGCTCCACCACCAGGGTTAACTGTCTGTTGCCAAAGACACAAGTCTGTCTGGCATTCGAGGGGGACGTTGACCGGTGAGGAGTAACCGTGTGTGAGTTCAGAAAGCGTTTCTCAGGAAGTTGCCAGACGTATCATTAATACTGAGCTTCGCGAGGAAAACAATGCAGGGAATCAGTGTCTCGCGTGGGTGACTTCTGCTCACGAAACCCTTAGCGAGAAGAACAGAAACACACCACACTGCGCACCTCAGTGCACTCTCAAACCTAAATAAGACATACAGTTATGCATGCATTTCCAGGTGCTGAACGAAAGGCAGAGACGCTAATGCAGAAGATGAGCCCTACAAATGGCATTAACTCACAGCGACAGAGGACTTGGCAGAACGCTTCAGCGGACTAATTTATCATCACGACCTGCCAGGTGAGCTCTGGGTAACCGTTTAACCCCCTCTTCCTAATTTAGCAATCTCATTTTCTTGTGCAATGGGGGCGGGTGGGGGGGAGTTCATGGACAGGACTTGGAATGAGCACCTGGAATTTTCACAGTTCACCTTCATACAAAGTGGGCTACTGATATTATCGCACGAGCTCCTGTTTGCCCGTGAGTGAGCGCCGCAGAAAGTGGTAGTAGTGTCCGTACAAGCAGAGATGGTGGTTGCGCTGTGAGCAGACCCCCCCCGGTACAGTCACGTGATTTGGACAGATTGCACTATCTACTTCGGCAAACATGGACCTTCTTGTCCTTGGTCAAAAATCTCTCCTCCAAAATTTGGACACAGATCTAAAAATCATCACTCGCTCCCCACTCTAATTGGTCATAAAAATATATAATTCTGTGAAAGCTCCATAGTCCCTGAGCATTACTGATACATCATTGTGTTTGCCATTAGATATTAATTAAAATATATTAATTCCTTTGCCGTTCATGCACACATTTCAAGCGTGGTGAGAAGCATCATTCTGCACGTTCTCTCTCGATCTCGAGGAATTGTCTGAAAGCAAGCAGATGTTTGGATGCTTTGCCAAAATCAAATCAATCTTATTCACATTCAAGGTTACTACATCTTGGTGGGTGTATTACTTTGGCGTTTAAGATTGTTTCAGGTTGCTGTGGCCTTTTTAATGCCTTAATGTCTATGGCTAAAAAAAGGAAAAAAATGTGTACTCATGGTTAAAGTCCCTTTTTACTCAATAATTCAAAATAATGAAGCCATTTGCCGTTAGATTGTCTTAGAAGGGAACTGAGAGCATCCAAGAAATTTCAGAAATAATAAATATCTGGGACTAAACTGATAAGGATGACAAATTTTCCAAGTAGGATTACATCCAAACTATTTAGGGAATACCACAACCTTTTAGTGTGGGTAAATTTACCAAAATCTGGTTTAACTAATTCTGGTGCATAGATATTTGCTGTTTATTGATATACATTTCCTGTTTTAAAATGTAAGAGCATAATATACTTTATGTTTTAATCATGGATTTCACCCTTTGCAAAAAAAGCTAATAATTTACCAAAGAGTAAATATTACTGATTACTAATTTTGCTTTACAGCCTCTTTAAAGGACTACTTTGTCAACTGAAGTCTGTCACTTGCACAGATGCTTCAGGTGTTTGTTTAAAATCATTACCACAAATGTGGAGAAAAAAAACATTTGTTTTTGGCTTTTCATGTTATGTCATGTTAAAAAGAAAATAGTATAAGGAAAAAAATATTCTATACCATCTTTCATGGGTAAATCTGGCCTTTAACTGGACAGCACACAATGGAATACTTAAGCAAGGGGGGACTTTTTAAAATATTTCTGTGTCAGTTAGAAAGCATAAACAGAAATCCACTACTAGACAGACAGAACTTACATTGTTCATTTCTTCTTAAATTGTTTTTTTTTTCATTTTTCTACTTAGACTTTTCCTGAGCAGTTATTTTTCCCTTTTCAATCAAAATCTCTTTAACGAGACTATTCAGAGAACTCAGATTCAATTACTGTTTACATCAACAACAGCAGTGTGTACAAACGGAAGGCCACATCTCAAAAAAAAAAAAAAAAAAAGGAAAGAAAAAAAACCTGGAAAGAGAACCATCCTCGGAAAAGGCAGGCCATTTAGAGGGGGTAGTGATTAACAAGCGATACGGCCGTTTGTAGCCTTGATGTGAGAGGAACGTATCACTGTCCGCTTGGCCTTATCTGCCTCCCCCTCCGAGCATGTCCTCTCTGCCACGTTCCTGGAGCGTGTCTTCCACAGGTGTGGTCCTCCAGCCTCGCCGGCGGGCCGGCCATCCCCCGCCGCCAGAGCACCCCACTCATCTCATTCCCCTCGGCCCTGACTTCGGTGCTCCGCCGGGCTGATAAAAGCCCCCTCTGTCCCATCCCCACCGCCTCCTCCGAAACTGACAGGCTTCCAGATGGATGTAACCTTGTTCCCTCGCATTCCTCTGGTCCTTCTCCCACTTCCTCTGTGCCGTCGACAGGCTCTCTCAATCCCCCTCCCCCACCACCGGGCTCCCCCTGCCCCCGACGCCAGCCGCACGCTCTGCTCCGCAGATGTGACACTCCGGGGTCACCCCATCCCCCCCTCCATGTTTGGGAGGAGGCCCCAGCCTTGAGAGTCCTGCAGGCGTGACGTCAGTGAAACTCACTTCCAGCAGATTCAGGTGCACAGGCAGGACAAAAAAAAACCTGTTATCATTGCACATTACGTCATTTGCAAATCAAACACCTTTTCCACACCAAACTTACATAGCATCCATGTGTGCATCTGAATACTTACTGAAGCAATTTATGTTAAGTTGCTTGTCCAAGGGTACAACAGCTGTGCCCCACCTGGGACCTGAACCAGCAACCCTCGGGATACTGGACTCACTCCTTACCACTGCATCAACCTGCTGGAACAATAATTTTCTTTAAATTGCAGAGTGCAACAAGAAGGGCCCTCAGGATTTTGAAAGAAATTTACATTGACACTGCAATTACCCTCTGTGGACGACAACAGAATACACAACCAAATAAGAGTTCTATGAAAATATGAAATGCAGAAAGAAATTTCTAGCACTCCCCTACCACACTATAAAGACATACGTTATATGCATTTTGAACTGTACAAACCACTAGAATGTGTTTAATTTCATAAAAGAAATCTGTCCATGAACAATGAAAAATGGGACATCTAACCACCAGTCTATCCCAGTGTGTTTCATTATTTCCCCACACCACCTGCCATATTACAGAAACTGTCAAGTGATCAAATTCATCTGCTATAGAAGGTTGTCACAATAGAATTATGGCAGCTATGCAAAGCACAACACAAGCAAGTTATTGCCACTTGTATCAGTATGATTACTGATAGAGGATAATGGGCCCCTCAGTGCCACAAAACATGAACACAAGTTTTAAAATGATGATGAAAATATATTATAAAGACACAAAGAGCTGGAGTTCCAGAATCAGATTGAGTTAGTACATACACATTTGTTTTAACTGAAAGATCCAGGGTATAGTGCAGATAAATATGAAAAAGCCCTTGGAGGACGCGGCCCACATTATTCCCCTGCAAACCAGAGGCCTCAATGATGTAGGAAAGCTCCTTTCCCATTCATCTGTGGGTGCCCATCAGCAAATGTGTTTTGTCATTGTATTGTTACAATTGAGTAAAGACCCACTTTCCAAAGGAACGGGAAAACGTATCGACCTCCTGACCCCTGTGGGTATTTCAGTCCAATCAATTGGCCTATGGTCTACTGGCCGCTTTTGATATTCCTGGATCGCATCTGTTGCAGTGGGGATTGTAGAAAGCTAGGCTCTAATAAGGGCGTTTTCCACTGGCCAGGGTGTGGGTAGCTGCTGATATTCTTTACCCCTGCACACCCGCAGATTGAGACAGCATCCAGCGTTTCAGTTACAGGAACACACTTCCTGGACTGAGCCGGCTTGGAATCCTGCAAACGGAAAAGTAAATTATGTGCTTTCTGCTAACATTTTTGTGTCTTCCAACATGCGAGGAGGCTGAATTCCTGGAATGCTGTAATGAATGACGGGACAGTGCTTTTCTTTCTTGTTCAAAAGGACATTTATGATATCAACTACGTTTTGGTTACACATTAAACACACAATCCACATTTGTTTTGTATAATTCATATAGCAGGAAACATGCAGACAGAAAAGATAACCAAACAATGTCTCTTTGTTCTGCTACAAGGTAAAAGAAATGTGGCCATTTGTCATCTTACATCCTGTTTTCTCACATTTGAATAATTTTACATTAAAATCATATATGAGACAGTAGCAATCCTCTTCCCAATTTCAGTTTTGCCCAGATGTCCCATCACACACAAAGGGGTGTTTGTTACTTTCACATTAATCATTTTAATTTTAATTTTAATTTTAATTATGAATGGGCGTGATGTAGACCATCAGAACTGTGTAATTTTAATCTATGTGCTCTAACAATTTTAAAATCAAAATTTCATACCAGGCTTTCATATAGTAGGCTTTACTATAAGAAAGCGACTCAGATGAGCAGTGGCAACAATGCAATTAGTCTTTTTACCTTGACATGGCAGAAAGCTGAAAAGAAAGGCACTAGATGTATGAAAATGTGTTCTGAAAAATATTGTGGAAATTGCTTGGGCAGACAGACAGGTAGATTTCCACGTGGTTTGTCACTTTCACCACATCTGAGCATGGAAATAGCACAGACGTTAAGACATTCCACAGCTGAATTATTCATAGATGTTTAAAGTGTTTGAATAAAAAATACTATTTTTCTAATTATTACAACTTTATAGAACGGAAAAATCTTTTCATAGAGACACACACACAATATGATAGTGGTAGTCTCTACAAAACAGAACCCCGTAAATACTTCTATTAACAGTGCTCCACCATGACATTATGACAACATAACGCGCAATGTTCTTCCGTGACATCATAATGCTGCTCCCCCATTACATCATCGTGTCCAGCTTTCCCACATGACATCACAATGCTGCTGGGACAGTCTCCAAAGAGCACTGGGGCCATACCTGCGGCACAATGGCCTTTTTCCTGCTGCTCTACGGCTGCCATGGAGCCATGATGGTGGAGGGAAACCTTATAACGGACCCACGCCCTCAGCCTTGAGTGCGAATCTGAGTGAAGGTTGGGGATAAGGGGGCTGGGGGAGTTGCATTAGAACAACCTGTCAAAGCGCTAGCAGTTCAGCCTTGGGGAGGATAAGTGATGTGCTGTTGTGCTGTGTACCCCTGGCCCACCCTGCCTCAGGTTAACAGGCGTGATGCAATCAGTTGCCCCAATGACGGCTGTGAATCAGATGCCCCTAATAACCTAGCTGGGACAGCGTCACTGGCATTTGCAGCCAGGAGGGCTCTCTCTTTCTCTCTCTCTCTCTTTTTCTTCCTCTCACTCTCACCTTTGCAAGGGTGGCTCTCCATCAGGGATGGCTGCAGACTGGCATCCTGTTGTGTGAAACAAGCAGCAGCTAGCCAACTTCAGAAAAACCCAGAGCTCTCTTAGAGAACTTAAAGCAAAAACAGGTGAACCACAATTACGATCTATAATTAATCAAATGACAGAATTGAACTTTGGTCACATTTCCTCAAGTGACTGTTTTCCCAAAACTCTCATGATCATGACACTCATGATCAGAAACAATCCATTTGAATTGTGATGGCATTTCAGCGTGATGTATGATGTTGGAGGCTTTTATTTCATCTCATGGCATGGTGTGTAGACCTATGGCTATACAGAAGTGATACTTTTTAATAATAAAATGAAACAGTAGTAAGCTGGTTAGCTGGTTTCTAGACAGATTGTCAGTAAAGGTAGGTTGCAAGCTTATCTAAACTAGATAGCTGCTGCATCTTTCCAGCTGTTTTGCTAGTTCCTCAAGAGGGAGAGAGGATCATATTTTTATATAATCTGTATATTGCTTGCATATTGTGTATTGTCTGTAAACAATATGTACATTGTATATTGTCTGTATTGCTTGAGAGACACCAACAGCCAGAACCAAATTCCTTGTGTGTGCTAACATACTTGGCCAACAAATCTGATTCTGATTCTGATTTGATGTTACAAACAGCTAGCCAGCCAGCCAGTATTTAACTAAATGCTAAACTAAATACTAAATTTATTCATCTAGGTAAATATGATTTTATTCCTGATATAAAGTCTGCTTTTTATGGTACAGCCATTTAAAAAAGCTCTCCCTCCAATTTAGCTGTTGAACAGCTTGTAATTAGATATGCTGGTGTTATTAGGGGAGACAAAGTGGTGCGTGAGACATTTTGATTTCACATTTGTGAATTTTGCTCTTTCAGTGGCTCCATTCAGCTGCCATGGCCACAGAACAGTAAAAGAGATTTAGATTTAGAATGAACTTTTTCATCTTTTCACCGTGGCAAGGTTGTTAAAAACGGCCCATATCTTCCTGGTGTAACAAAGCACAATTTCTACTGCCCAGTGTGACCTGGCAAACCTGAAAACAGCTTTGGGCCACCCGGCTAGTACGCTTGTTGAGTCCTGGATCAAATGGAAATATTGTGAGGGCCAGAAGGGGCATTTGGCCAGGACACCAGGGAACCCTACCCTTTTTGATAAGGGACATGAGATCAAAAAAAAAACACTCTTAGCATGACCTGGGTGCAACATTTCATACAAAACAGTATCTCTGGATGCTGCATGGTGGTATTGCTTGTCCTCCTTCATCCAGAGGGGAGACTGCCCCCTACTGCACTACAAACACCATTTCAGTCAGCGACCTGGTTTACAATAACAAAGAGAGCTGTGGAGAGCTTGGCTCTGATATATTTTGAGGAGTGCTGCTTCGTTGGGGTTACAGAAATCAATTTTAGATATGAACCATGAACATGTGCCAAATAGGAAAATGGGTAAAGAATAAGATATATTATAAAGGTCTTATAAGGTGTCCTCTTAATCTAAAGAATGTTTACAGAGAATCTAACTTTTGTTCTTCTGACCCTTGCTTATAAATATTTCTGTATTGTTTCAAAAACACTGACCACATAAATGAAGTCCTTAATCTGAGCTGAAAACGATTCCTTCACCACACGGACAGCAGCGCTTTAATGAGCATAAAATATGTGTTTGTTTCTTGAGAGGCCGCAGTGCAAATGATGGTAAACTGGTGTATTTTCCATTCCAATTCTGGAGGCTTTTCTGCCCGTGTTAAGGACCTGGCAGCGTATCAGAAAGCGAGTCTCTTCCAAAGACCACAGAAATATCTCGAAATCCTTCTTCAAAGTTGCCATAAATATCTGCTCTCCCCTGCAGCCACTTGAGGTGCTGGGGAGAAGGAGGAAGAGGAAGGACGTCCGCCCAGAAACAGGCCTGACAGCTGCCCAGAAGAGGAGCCTGCGCAAGAGCTGCTCTCAGAGCAGCCAGCAGGGTCAGACCCTGCTTCCTGTCCCCCTTCTCCCCGTCCTCTCCCGAGCCAGTTTCTCAGTGTTAGCGGCCAAATATCCGAAGCACTGACAACACCTGTGACAGATATTCTACTTCCTGTCCATCATCATCAGAGGGAAACACTCTCAGTGTTGTATATTCACACTTGATTGAATTCGGTTTAGATTTAATATATGTATGTGTGTATATATATATATAAAAGATGTGTGCGCGTGCATGCATAAGTGTATGTATATATGTGAGACAGAGAGAAAAACTAGACAAATAGACAAATAGATAGATATGTAGATAGATAGCTAGATAGAAAGATTATATAAGCATAGCCTGTGTGGCTATCTCCAGTCTGTGCTGCCCCCTCTGTGGGAACAGGAGCAGTGATGATGGCAGGAGGCATTACGGACTCAGCAGCTGCAGCCAGCAGGCTGTGCGCTCAGTGCCCACAGCTGCCCAGGTTGTTCCGTCACGATGCGCTGATGAACCGGTGCGCTTCCTGCTGCGGTGGGCAGCCGTTCCCCTCCAGGCCCTGGTACGGTGCCACGTTCTTCAAGGGTGGGAAGCCATCCATCCACCACCGCGGAGGACCGGCGGGAGCTAAAAACAGCCGCCCGCATGGCGGCGGCCCGCAGGAAGGGGAGGGGGACGGCCACCGGACGCAGCTGTCACGAGCTCGGGCCGGCTCCAGCACACCACGTTATTTATTGCGTCCACTTTGTTTCTCTTTATATAAAGTCCCGGGACTTTGCAGAGGGGCGCTATCTCTGGATAAATATTATGTGATGTTGACACTGATAAGACCTCTTTTTTTTTTTTTTTTTTTTAACCCCCCGCCTCCACAAGCCCATCATTATTACTCACAAGGATGCCCGTTACCTAAAATAAATGCGCGGCAACCTATGAGGCTGCGGCTGAGGAACTGTTTGTTTTCACGTGAATAATAGGCTCGGAGGGGCAAACAGGCGATGGGGGGTGGGGGAGTTGGGGGGTGGAGGGGGAGTGGTGGTGTGGGGTCACGGCCGCGGAGATTAGGCCATGTGGGCACACGAAGAATCTGCTGACTGGCCAAAAACGCCCACCGGGCCTGTGGACATCCCACAGATCCAGCGCACAGAGACTCTAAATCTACTTGCCCAGATGAACTCAGATAGAGGGGACAGATAACAAGCTGATTTAGTTTACATGCGACATTTACAGGCCAGATAACAAGGGGAGGGGGACATGCTCATTTTCACTACAAATCAGAATAACTTTGTAATCTCAGAAAACATTATCTTTAATATAAATGTTGACTTAACAATCAGTTAAGGAAAAAAAAACCACTAAGTGACAACCATCCCACAGTTGCATAAGGTTCACATTTATTTCGCTTCAAGTCCTAACACATACTAAACATGCTTTTGAACACTTAATGGTCACATTTTTTCACAGGTAGTAAAAGTAAAAGGTCAGAAGAGATCTGTTGTCACAAAGCCATGACGGTAAGAAACACCACTCCAGATAACACACCTGAAGTACAAACAGCAAGATTACATTTCAACCATAAACAACATGAACCCAGTTAAAATGAGTCCATATCAGTCCTACATAATTATCCTACATCGTTTGCCTGGATTATGTCTGGCAGTCAGCAGTAGCGTCTGAACATAAATACTAGAACTGACCAGATAAAGCAGGCTGGCCACTGCTTTATTGGATCCCCCTTAATGCCATCTAGTGGTAATAAAAAGGTACTGCTGTTACTCTGGGGGAGCTATTAACTCAGTCTGTGAGAGGTGGACACTGGCATCTCAATTATGCTTGGTTTCAGACAGTACAATAAAATGCCAGGCTATGTAGGATTTTGATGGAAACAATGTTTTGCTTTATTTGAGCATAGAGGTAATGTTGTACCCTGAGATATTCTGTTTTTCTTCTTCCTGCTTCTTCCTCTTTACATATTTTAGTCTGTGCATTCAACAGTGTATCTCTGATTACTAAAAGACCTACAAATGCAGATGTCAGTCCCTCCCTCATTCCATCAGGCAGAACCAGATTTCTATACTGTACTTACTTGCTTATGTATGCACTTTTGCAGATTAATTGACATCACTTTTGATAGTCTTTCAACAGCCAATCAGTGTACCCGTAACAGTTTATATAAAAGAAAGCTGACTGGCTGAAAAGTGTCACAGCGATGAGATCAGCATTTAAACAGGAAGGAAGGAGGAAATGAAAAGAAAAAGGGCAGTCTGTCATAGGAATTACATTCATATTGAAAAATCATTAACAAGCAGAGTTAAACATAAGCGACATAATACTGAAAATATTCCATTCCTCGCAACAGCCCTATATTTTGGTAATGTTAGCGAGAAAGGCTGTTAGCTTTGAAATGTATCTTACATTCTGAGTCTCTCAGTCACTTACTGAAAGCAACAACGGCACAACTAATTGGACAGTATAATACACCCCGATGTAACTGGGAAGCTGTGTAATTTTGTAACAAGGCATGAGAAACTCAGCTTTGGGTGAGAACAGGCAGATGTGGCCGGCTGGGTCATCTCTGCTCTCTTACATTCTCCCATGAGAAACCTATGCATAGCAATGAGAACAACACAATAGAGTATGAGTGGATGCCGAAGCAGAAATAGCCAATGAACAAGGCCCAACAGTACAGACGTCCTGGCAAGACAAACTGAGCATACAATTGCACTGTAATGAACTGTGTTCGATGGGTGAGTAAATCATTTAGCAAGCTGGTGAGAAGACCAGTGCAAACACGGGAGGCCATCACACTCAGTGGCTCCCCCTAAAGGCGAAAAGCAGTCAGTGTAATCTGCAGTTTAGCCAGAGGTGGATTAAAATTGCATTTGAGGCAACAACTGGGAAAAACATGAAATAATGTGAAAATAACAGCTGAAATATCCCCCGTGTGATCTGAGGAAGAGGATAAAATGGCATAGGAAATAGAAAAGTGAGTTTCACACAGGCAATGAGACACTGGTAGTGGAAAAAATAAATAGAAGTAATGTTCTTCCTTTTGTGGATTAAACAGCATGCTGCTGCAAAAAAAGAGGTAGTTTTGTGCAGATAAAATTGCAACTGATAAAAAAGGTAACTGTGAAGACACATTCCACAATTCAGAAAACAAAAAACAAAAGCAAAATTAATTCTAAAAAGAAAGCAAGGAGAGTGTAAACTGAGTCAGGCATACCATTCATTTTGGTTGTGGTACGTTAGCAGTTTTCAGTAGTACTAAACCTCATCTGGAGAGATGGAAAAACAGACTTCAGAGCAGTGCCTGCCGCTGAAGACCTTTCAAAACACTTGTGTTCACCAGCCTATGACATACTCTTGGAACATAAACCCTCACCGGGTCAGAGGTCAGCAAAAGCACTGGACAAAGCTTTCTAGCAGGTCACATTTAAAGTATTAATCCCTGAGCTTCAGAGCACCTTACAAACTGGGCACCCCTGACCGACAGAAAGCTCGACCCAGAAGGCCGACCGTCATCACACATTTACTCCAACGTTATTTACATCAGAGGTCAACAGCTGGCAAGATTTATATTACAGCATCCCAGGGCTACACCCCTGGCTACAGACAGGAACAGTGAAAAGAGAAAACATAATCAGACATCAAACAAAATATAACAAAATTATAACCCTTCACTTTAAAGAATGTGGTGAGAAAAAAAAAATCAATCGGAAATTGGCTGAAAAAAAAAGTCCACATTAACTATCAATATAAGCATAAACGTAAAATAAAGTAAAAGGTGTTCAGTTCAGCCCTCAGTAAAAAAAAAAAAAATATATATATCTCACGAGGTAAAATAAATGCAATGGGGTTTTGCCACTTCACTACGATCAGCATGAATGCACAGATGAGAGTAAAAAGGCTTTGCATTGTGGGTAAGGGCAATGGAGGCTGCAGGAGACAGAGGTGACAGAGACACTGAGCCTGGAGGCACTGCTTCCTCCAGTCTGCGGGAGTCCCATGGACGCATGGCATAGCAGACACACAGCTTTGGTACGGTTGCTTGCTAATCATTGTCTGGTGCAAATTGTAAACATTTTTTTTTTTTCAAAAATATACTTAGCATTTTTGGAATGTCTTCAATGGGGGAAAAAAAGTGATCACTAACACATCCGCGAAGCCTTTCTTTTTTTTTTTTTTTTTTTTTGCTACGGCGGGTTCTCAGCTGATAGCTGATACCTGTCACCTGTAGTTCTGCCTTCTGGGCCCAGTGGAACCGCACAGCGGCCTAATGGACTTCGCTCTGCGCTATCACACCTGAGGGAACCTGAACGCCGCGGACCGCACGCGGTCGCACAAAGAACAGGCGAGCTCCGACCTCCAGAACATCTCCAACATTCCGTTCCCCAAATCTAAAATGTGAACCAAGCTCAATCCTTTTATTTCTGTGACAAAACTTTTGCATTTGATACTGAAAGTGTTAAAACTTCCCTTCAAAGCACCCCCACCCCACCCCACCCTCCCCAAAAAAAACCCTAAAAGGACCTACAATGTGCTAAAACCTACATCTACTAAACCTACGTGTACGTCAGCATAGTGATAACTGAGTAACTTCTGAATGCAATACAAAACACTCACTTTACCCTGTTTAAACACAAGTCGATAAGGACCTGAGAGAGGAGACTAGCCCTGAGGGCAGGTGTGGGGGTGGGCGAGGTCATGGCGGTGTCCCCAAAAAAGGGGCGTGTGTCCTACACAGTCACTGCACTATGTGACACACCCATCTCCTGGCCACACCCTGACAGACCTGACCCACTTCTTCGAACAAGAGATTCAGAGTTGCTGCGCTGCTTTGAAAAAAAGATTAGGTTTCCCCTAAATTCAAACAATCCATGAAATCCCTCAAAAAAAAAAAAAAAAAAACAATAATACTCATAACAGCTGAAATCTCTATCGACTCTGCACAATTATGAAATGTGAGCAAAATCCAAAAATTATTTTGCGTGGCTTTTAAACGGTGTGCATAGCTGTGTCTTGCAATCCGTAAACCCGTGTCCAGCTTCAGAAAAAGCTGGCTTGGCTGGAACCAGACGCAAGCCCCCCAGCTTCTAACTTTACACAAGAACAAACACACGGCCTTCGGCTCACACCCACCCACAGCTGGTGCAAAACCACATCTCCCTTATTCCTTAAAGCTTTTGCATCACCTCCAGTCTAAAAGACAACCCCTAAGGAAAAGCCCCATTTTTAATCTCTCTTTTTCCCCAAACACTGTCTGCACTGTCTCGTGCCGACCGACGCCCGTTCGGAACCTCGGAGGTCGGTGCACCGCGATCCGACAGGCCAGGTGTCGTTCGGCAGGCCACGGCGGGACACAGAGGGACACAGTGCGTCTCCGCGGAAACGTAGGGCTATTCCGTTTTATTTACTTATTCCCGGTCCTTCATCGGTCAACACACATCGGCTCAACAGCACGAACCCCTTACCCCACCATCAAGCCTTCTGAAAACACTTTGCATAACACTTCTAAACTTTGGTCAAAAAAAAAAAATAAAAAACAAACACAAAAAAACCCCCAAAAATATTAGAAATATCCTCCCATCCCCCGTTTGTTCCCTCCCTTCGTCCCCAGTCTAGGATTGTAGAAAATACCCGTATTCTTTTTCTTTATTATTATCAGTCTCTGATGTGAACTGTGTGCTCATACGAACTCCTACAGTGTAAAAATGAGGTAGAGTCGTGCGCGAGAGTGGAAGAGTGGGGTGTTAGCAGATGTCGCCTGGACAGGCCGACACATCCACCGCTTCAGTCACATCCACATACAAACGTTTAAGTATATTTAAAATATAATTAAACAACTCATTTAAAAAAAAAAAAAACACTGAATAAATTAGTGGATCTGATTGGCTCTCGGGGCGATGGCGGAAGACCCTGCCGCATCGCCTCTGCCCATCTACTGCAGCTCCTCCCCCCGTGTGAGTGTTTCGAGCGGTTCATAAATGGGGGCTAAAAAAAACTTGAAACATCTCGCTGCCGTTACAGCATGAGCTCCAGTTGCTCCAAAGAAGCAGATCTGGCGTTTAAAAAAAAAAAAAAGATTTCCTGTGAATCTGTGTAAGTAGCACATCCTCAAGACTTACGAAGTGGCAACCCTTTATCTGAACCGCATCCTGTTCAATCAAGACTTGGAAAACTGCCACAGGTTACTCCAAGTATGTTTGGGGATGTTAGCACACGCACATATACACTCATATACACAGATATTCAGGCATGAGTAGTCCCTCAGAGGTTTGAGGTTTCCCACAGTAAAACAACACCAGACAGACTACCTAACACTTACTTATATAACCGCATCATATATAACTATATGTAGTTATATACATGTATATACACGTGTATAAAAACAATGGGCAATTCAACAATATTTGGTTTTACACTGGTGACTGTCGGGAGTTTTATCTTATCTTTGGTAATAACGAATAAACAACACTGATTCAGAGCCACAAAGTGGCAGACTCCTAATATTCCAAAGCTGATTCCGAGCAAAAAAATATCGATAGAGATATCATTAGACAGGGGATCTTCTCTATTCAGAAAGTGAAAAAGGGTACCTGAAACATCAATAACACATTCCTGAGGTAGTCTTTCAATAAAACACAATTCATTTCTTATATATCTGCCCCTAATTCAGAAAGAAATAAAATATATCTATAAAAACTAGTCCTAAAAATGGCAACACCGTAACATTTCACAATCGGATACACACTTGTAAACTGCAAAGACCGATGCATTTTTTGTGCATTTTGTTTTGTACAGAAGTACGTGCACTGTGTAGATCATCATACATTCAGCTCTGTCGTGTAATAAATATATAAAGAAACAATAGTAAAAAATAGCTGCTTGTCACATTCACGATAAAAGGGGGGGTGCAGTCCCTCTCCCGCTGATCTCTGGGAAGATGGTGGGTTTCCTGGAGGGGGGAGTGGCTCAGTTTCCAGGGGCGGAGCCTGTGGTCAAACAGGGAGAGCTCCCAGCCCTGAAGCTGTTGAGGCTGGACTTGCAGGAGTGCAGGACTGCTTTGAACAGTAGGGGGAGCTGTTCCAAGGGAACATTCACCATCTTCCCTGAAATACAGGAATGTCGCAATGTTTGTGAGTATAAAGACAAAGATCCCCACACCACAACCACCACCCCTACCTTTATTTCACCCCCACATCTCCAGATAAGGCCATAAGCTAACCCCAATCACAGGTGTGGTGGCTGGGGGAGAGGTGAAATGGGGGCAGCAGTGTAGCATGGTGGTAAGGAGCAGGGCTTGTAACTGAAAGGTTGCTGGTTTGATCCTCTGCTGGGGCATTCCTGCTGTACTCTTGGGCAAAGTACTTAACCCAGAATTGCCTAAGTAAGTATTCAGCTGTATAAATGGATAACGCGTAAAAACGAACTAATTAAGGTCGCTCTGGATAAGAGCGTTTTCTAAATGCCAATAATGTAATGTAATGTCTCTTATTCAACTGCTCTTGACAGTGAGGCATTAAGCAAATCAAGAATCAAAATCACAGAATCGCTGATCTTACGGTTCACACACTCTTGGCCTTCACGCCCCCCCCGTCCCACCCGTCACAGTGCTCTCTCACTCACCTGCAATGCAGCGAATCTCCGGCAGACACATCATGATTTCGGGGAAGCGTTTGGGCTGGTGGGGGTACTTGTACTCCGTGTAGTCCTGGCACACGTACCAGTAGCGCTTGTTGAGCTGCTCAAGCTGGGACACGTTGGTCAGCCCTCTGATATCTGCAGGAAGCAGGGGGGGGCATCGTCACGGTCACGTTACAGTGTGACAGGTCAACTTCTATGTACGGTTATGGCACTCGATTTCTATATACATAAAAAAAGCAATACAGTGTGCTGAGAGGGAACTGGATTACAGGTTACAGGATACATTACATATTAAATTACAATCATTTAGCAGACTCTCTTATCCAGAGTGACTTCCAGCACAAAAGAACAGAAGTGTATCCATTCAAGCTGAATGAGCAACAGTGCCAGACCAGGCTAACAACACTCCCACGCCGGTGAGTATGAGCATAACACTTTTCAAGCCCTAGCCAAGTTAACTTGTGCAACCTGACTAGACAAGGGAAGCCAAGTGTACTGCCATACATCAGTTACAAGATCACAGAATCCAAAACACACTGTGATACTACACATAAAATAAACAGCAAGTAACACAAGTAGCAGGATAAAACAGAGCTGTTCCCTTAGGCGAGATGCTTATCCTGAATTTCCTTAGAAAATGTCCAGCTGTAGAAATGGATAACGTCTAAAACGTTATCTACTGTATGTAAATCACCCTGGACAAGGACTTTTGCTGATGAAACAGTAATATAAATCAGTACAGTGCAGCCAAGTGCTTAGGTGATCAGAAGCTATTAAGGTTTAGAGTTTGTAGAACCACACTTACAACAGCAATAA
Organism: Megalops atlanticus; assembly: GCA_019176425.1. NCBI lineage: Eukaryota > Metazoa > Chordata > Actinopteri > Elopiformes > Megalopidae > Megalops > Megalops atlanticus. Next base: position 5,640,966 of record CM032878.1, read on the forward strand.
GACAATGGTAAATGGGATTTGGACAAGCACAGAGTGGTAGTAGCATTCTTTAGCCAGCTCACCTTGGTTTAGGAAGTTGATGGCTTTCATGCAGGCGTACTCCTCGTTGCTGACCTTCAGCTGGTGGAACTTGCGAAACAGGTATATCAACCTCTCCATCACCTCCATCCCGTCTTCACTGAACCTGTGACACACACAAACACACACACACACACACACACACACACACACACAACACAAATTGGTTAGAATCAAATATGTGCTATCAATGTCCCTAATTCATTTGCAGTAGTTAACAGGCAGTGGGTTTAGCACGTTAGCAGGTAGTATCTGATAAATTAATGGCCTAGGAGAACCCAGTGCAAACAGCGGCATTGCTGTCGTATTGAGCGATGTGTCTCTGATCTCTGTCAGACAGCTGGGAGCATGTGTCGTCCTCTGATTGGTCAGGTCAAGGCCGATGCCAAGGCCACTGCAGGTGTAAAACCCTGCCTCCCATTAAAGTGTGCCCCTCCCGCAGTCAGCCCCACACTCAGGCCTTCAGACGGCCCCCTCAGCTCTGAAACACGTTTCCTTTCTGACACCCACACCCTGTGACAGCCCCCCACCACAGCGCCTCCTCTGGCCGGGAGGACTCTCCCTGGCAGGGATACCCTGCAAACATGCTGTGGCCCTGTCATCGCTGCCCCAGACAATTAACACGTCCTCACCACAGCCATGACAGGGCCTCAACCTAGTCAACCTCAACCCTGCATCCCACACTTCAAATGGACTCTTATGGTGGCAGCTGACATGATGTACATAATGTATGACACAAATGTACTGATGAAAACAAGTTTCAAGAGTGCTAAACACACAAGCTGACGAAGACAAGATGGCCAGATTTTACAATAAAAAGGTGAGAAAGAGGATGAATGACAGGGAGCCAGTGAAAGGGGAAGCTGGCTGCAGGGTTTGCAATGGGCAGCAGCGAAGGAAGATTCACACCGCAGCCTAAACACTAACTCCAGCCTTCAAGGAGCAGGTTCTTAGAGCGGGGTCAGCCAGAGACTCTCCTCCCATAAATCTCAATATAAGTCCGATCCCCTTCCCCCCAGCCTCCGTTTGAGATGACTCTTTAAATTCTGAAATATTTCTTAAACTGTGTAATGACTTGTGCGTCTCGGCCTACGCGGTGAGGCACAGAAGCCTTAAATCACGCGATCACTCGCCCCGCGCGGGGACGGACTGGCATCGCGGTGAGCCAGAGCAGCAAATGGCCGTAAATCCCGGGGAAAATTAGGAGGCGAAGCAGGAAGGGCCAGATAATTCCGGGCTAATTTACACGCCAAAAAAATGAGGCAACCCGCTCCCCCTCACCTCCCCCCCCGCCCCACCATCTTTGATAGACCTGTATTTTATATTTTCCCAGACAGCACTAGTGGTCCGCTACGCCTTTAGATTCCACCTTTAAATGTGCAGCGTGTCTGGCATCACGCCAAAATCAATAAGCGGCAGCGTGCAGATAAAAATTACGAAGAAATGAAAGATAAAATAATGGTAGGTAACAGAGCGGAACTTTCCAGCAGACTTCTCAAAAGGCCCTCCATCCCTTTGTGACAAGCCCCTGTTGCAGTGAAGAGGCACAATTCATTTCTGAAGTGAAACCTATGCTTGCAGAAAAAACACTTATCTGCAAAACTGACAGCAATAAATGACTCTTATCTTATCTCTCCATATCTATCCAAAACCCCGGCCCAACCCCCTCCCACATCACCCCACCTAAATAAATGTATGTTGGCCAACACTTCTGTAGTCTAGCCCTACTCCCACAACTAAACTCTAACTGACTGAGAGAGAAAGGCAACTCTCTTGCCCTCTCACCCCCAGACAATCCTGTCTGGTCCAATGATGCCCCACCCCCCACACACATATCCCCAACTATTCATTGACCATAGATCGAGCTCTTAGGATTTGCGCTCCAACCAAGGTGTAGATGTCTGAGGCCAGCTGTGTGGCGAGACCATCAAGAAAACCACAGATGCTCTACATAAGGACCAGCTATTCAGCTCCTTTTGCTTCACATCCAGTGTTCTGCCCCTCCCTTTGTTGAAAATGCTTGTGTTCCAATCGGCTGGCTAATTACGAATTATTATGGCCATGGCACTAGAACGTCCTGTTACCAACTGAAACCTCCTGGATGAGGAAGGAGGATGGAAACAAAACAGAGGCCGCATATCTGCCCGTAATACAGAACCTTTGTTTAACCCGTTGTTAACTCCTATGATGAGACTGTGCAGAGTACCTCAGAGAAAGACCGAAAAGGGCTCACTTGTCCCTGGAAGAGCACGTCCCCCCCCCACTCACCCCTGTAGCTCCTCGTCGGAGGGCGTGTACTTGGAGGTGACGTCCGCCAGGTCCCCGAAGATCTGCGTACTGTAGATGGTGAGGCAGGACAGCAGGATGAGCTCCTGCCAGGTGGAGCTGAGCAGGCAGGTGTAGTCCTCGATGGACAGCTCGCAGAAGAACGGCAGCTTCTTGATCCAGGAGATCTGCCGGAACAGCAGCTCATCCGCCAGGCGGCAGAGCAGGGCGAACAGCTCCACCTGGGTCACCTTGTACCTGCGGGAGGGGACGGGGCGCAGAGAGACAGGTGTCAGCGAAATGCACCTGCACTCTGCAGGTAAAAAAGAACGAACCTGCATAATACGCAACACAGTGGATCAACACTACACTACTCAGCACCAAGGTGCCAGTGTTATTCGGTGGTTAGGAATCCACGCTGTGTAAAACTGCACTGCAGTTTCAGACACGCAGGTGGAACATAAACGCTGTACTCTTGAGTGAGGTACTTACCCTAAACTGCCTCAGTAAACATGCAGTAGGATGTGTGGTAATAAGTAGGACAAACAAAACAACAAATCTGCCTGGATGAGGGTGTCTATTAAATGATACTGATCATGACAATAATAACAGTAACAACGATAATAATAAAGATGTGTATTTGTACAAGTATACACTTGTTGTACACAGTTATATACTTATAACATATCTGTATCTTACCAAGATGGCCTTGTAAGTCACTCCGGATATGAGATAATTACCAAACAATTGAATTATATGACTTATGAGTTAATGTTATATTATAGTAATAATAATGAGTATATAAGTTAATTATATGCAAAAATTATATTGCGTTAATTACACGGATCAATACTGCAGAGTAGTATGGGTAACGCAGAGCATTTTTGGATGGGCTCGGATGTCCCCCCCACTCACCCGTCCTCAATCAGCATGGGGGTGCCCAGGGGCGTCAGGTCCTCGGCCGCCACCAGCTGCAGGATGAGGGTCTGTGACTGGGGGTACAGGCTGCGGGGCTGGGGGGGCAGCAGGCCCGACTGTGCAGCGTAGCTGAAAAGGTGCGGCAGGAACTGGTAGTGCGAGGGCACCGGCGTGCCCATGTACTGGTCCCTGAGTGCGGCCGTGTACCCGTTCATCTCCAGCGACCGGCTGCGCAGACAAGCAGGCAGGACAACAGGGGCAGGTCACACACACGAGGGCCAGCTGCGCATTTGGACACTTTTCACCTTACACTTACACTGGAGCTGCTAGCACCCAGGCTCATTATTCAATGCATACTGGGCTTAGACTAAATGCTGGGATGCAGGTCTGTGCAGCTGTTTATCACACCAGAAAAGACCCAGGTACAGGTACACCACAAAGGTTATCACCCATCAGGCAGTGTCCTATAAGAAAAACGAGTGACAATACGTTCTGCGTTTATGTTTGAAACAATGACTGTAGTCATGGTTACGAAACCAAGCTGTGTGAACACAGTGTACGCTGAGAATTTCCTGTAGGTGCATGTCGGACGATGCGTTGCAGTAACAGGGTAAGGGATACGGGCATCCATTTTTACAAGCTATGGGAAAAGCCAGTTAATGACACAAAAACCTAAACATTCATTTAAATAATAAATAATTAAATAATAAATGAAGAAGACTCTTTTTACGACAACTCACAAAAAAACAAATCTCCCACTTTATTAGCTTTCTGAAATCTGTTGCACTGATCAGTCTTTTAACTGATTTATTTATTTAAGGACTTTCCACTTGTTGCTCTTAGATTGTACTGCCCCCTTCAGTTGTGCCAGAAAGCGGGCTGACTCACTTGGAGGACAGGGTGGACACCGGCGAGGGCTGGTTGCCCTCGGAGATGCCGTTGCCGGGGGAGCTGTGGTCGCTGTCTCCGTTGTTGCTCCAGGCGTGCTCCGGCAGGCTGGCCTCCTCTTTGAACTCCTGTCCCGACATGATCCGCTCGATTTCCTCATCTGAGATCTGCCAAAGAGACGGGGAGGGGGGCCCAAAAGGGGTGAGTAACACTCCGCACCCCGGCGGGTCACTCAGAGTGACCATCACTGCGCCACAGGGACATCAGCGACACAAAGTCATTCTCAGTGTTGTGCAACTGTTCTCCGTCTGTACATCGTTTTGTCTACAGCGTAAAAGTAAAGACAAAAAAACAGCTAAGACTAAAAAAACAGTGCAAAGTGAAACCCTGCTCTGACACTCTCCAGAGAGTGTCAGAGCAGGGGTTCGAAAGAAATCACCAGGGACCGCCTCTTGCACGCCCGCAAAAGGAGGACAATCAATATCCGGCCACGGCGCGCCCACCAGGGAGGCCAGCCAATTAAAACAAGAACAATGGCGTGCGCCCACACCGCCCGTCCCCTCCCGCCGCGGGGGAGACGCAGCGAGCCACAAAAGCTGGGGGAGAGGGGTCTTTATCACCCTCCTCCGCCGACTCGCGCCTCTCACCTCCCGCCTCGGCCGACAATTCACAATCCGCTCTCCCGTTCCCGGCGCCTCTCGCTCTCTCTCTCTCTCTCCCCGTCGCGCTGAAAGGCTTCGGATTGCTGTTAACGTTTTTTTTTTTCCTCCGTCTCTCTCCCTCTCTCCCTGCGTTTCAGATTGGCAATTAAAGCTAATGAGTTAACCCCGCGGCCACAATGGGGGCCGGCGGCAGGGCAGCGCAGCTTTGTGTGGGACGGCTGAATCCGCGGCTGCACAAGGACGCCCCGCACCGAGACCGCCATGGATACAAGTAGCGCGCGCCGGCGGCCACTAGCGCTTTCACAGGCGCCTCACACTGCAATGGGAACGCTATCAAAAGCCATTCTGTAAATACTTAAGCACGCTAAGAACGACAAAAAGCTACTTTCCCCACAGACGATATTCAGAACCTCCTGCCTTTCCCCATACCTGCCTCCTCACAGACACACACACAAACACACACACACACACACACATATACACACACACACACCACATACCACACAAAAGCATAAAATATGGGATGTGAAAGTGATATAACTCGGAGGTCAAACGCATCTGAAAGATGAGAGAAACAAGGTGCACCGTTCGGCGGTGCGGCGGCCTTTGTTGCGCGCCTTATTGAGACCGCTGGAAACGCCGTTTATGTGGCGAGAATGGAGAGGCTGCCGAGCGCTGCCCATTTCTCCCCGTCTCACACGGAATAAATCAGGCGTCTGCGGCAGACGGTGTGTCAGTGCCGAGGCTCTTTCAGTCCTGTTCCCTCTCTTCTTTTCACCTTTCTTTCTGCTAATGAAAACAGCTCGGGGGGGTGGGTGGGTTGTATTCTGGACTGAAAGCAAGCTGCCAGCTGAGGGTGTCTCTACTATCGCTCAAGAAGACCACATGTGACCGGTCACATGACCTGAACCAACACCAGGTCCGTCCAATCACTTTCTGCTTTACGTTAGCTGGGATGCTGGGCCCGATAAAGTTGGGATTCAGTAATAGTTCCTTTGGGGGAGAATGACCGCCAATGACTGGACAACAAACAAACAAGTTGTTGTGATATAATGCAGATCAGTCTAAGGAGTTAAGGCAATAGGTGGTTAGATTTGGGAATGGAGGGACGGAACTTTGAATGCACAGTAGAGAGTGCCCGCCATCTTGGCTCCAACTGTATAGTATCTTCTTTACCATTTCTCTGTCTAAGGCAGTTGGGGTTTTTTTAGCAACAGGTAGCCTATTGACCCCTATGATTCAGCTGCAAGAGGGCTGCCAAATAAAAAAGCAACAACAGGGAAATAAAAATATTTGCCATACTGAGCATTCAGTAAAGCTGAATGCGCCCACTCATGACTGCTATTTTATACAGCCACATATATAAAAACAAATATTTCCTTAACACCATGCGCTGACAATTCATTTGCAACAGCAAGGCCAGACCATTGACTCCATTCTGTCCTCCATGGTGGCAAACAAAAACATTTCTGACACGTGGGGAGTTGTACAGAATGTGGTCTATTATATCCAAATCATAGCCTCAGGTTGCTTACCGCTGGTCTGGGGAGGCTATGAAGCCAGCCCTGATATTCAGGGCAACATTTGCATTCAGTCATTTAGCGGATGCTCTGAACCAGAGCAACTTAAAGTACATACAAATGGGTTAGGTTAAGCTGAGACAATGCCAAATCAGTAGGTCCACAAGAAAGTAAGGATGAAATATAGAGCTTTTAATTGTTAAACATATTTGAACATAAAGACAGAGACAGACAGAAGGCAATACAGACAAACACACAGACAGTGAGTATTTACCTGAACGGGCCCAATACTCTTGTTTCTCCCTCCTGGCATCCCATCCTCTCTGATTGCTGTGAAGTAAAGGAAGTCGGTCAGCACCATCACCTCCCAAACATTTAACAAAGCCATGCACGAAACGTTGTTCTTCCTCTGAAAAGCAGTGTAAAGTTAACCCTGATTTTATTTCCATGTATGAGGCGCCCTCTAGTGGCGAAAGGGATGCATGAAACAACTCAGAACTCAGGTGCATGAGGTTGTGTGGTCTGCTCCTGCTGTAACATAACATCACCAGCAGAGGAAGCTACACAACAACAAAATCCCAACCCTGCCAAAATCTCTCTATCGGTTTGCCGAAGTATTAGGTAATTATCCACATACCAATGAATTTATCTCCAGGGGGCAGTTAAAAATGTTCAAAACCACTTTATTTTAAATGGCAGATTTTATGGATAAAATTGATAAAAAATAGAGAACTTGAGTGTCAGATGCCAAAGGTGACAATAAGACCATGAGGCTTTGATGAGTCCACACACGGACACAGATGAAAACCTTCCACACAAACTGGCGCGCCAGTGAGAGAGGAACAGAGAGGCAGAAGCAGCGTCTGGCCCTCTTTTTTTCCCCCCCTCGTCTCGCTTATCGCTGCAGTGCAGACAGACTCCCCCTCTGGAGCTGAGAGCGCGTGGCGAATCGCCACCGCCGGCCCATCTCTCTGGCGTGCGGCGCGGGGAGAAATCCGCTCCAGCGGCAGAGCGGTCTGGGCTTAGCGTGCCCGCTGCGGCACCTGTGCTAACGTGCGCGGGTAATGCAGCGAACGCCGGTCTCGGGAGAACACCTCTATCACACACACACCGCCTGTCCATACGGTAGCTCCAACACTCATATCTATAAACCCTTCTTGCAGATTAACCAAGGAGGGGAAATTAAGAGTACTGCATTTCCGGATAAGGCCACTAAGTGGCACTACAGGTGCTCCGTTTTCCCCAAGACCCTAATAACCAGTAATTCCAGGGTCTGGAAGTGGGGGGAAAAAACACATTATGAGACCTCCACTTGTGTTAACAGCTCCAGCAACATTGGGTGGAATTTTGCCTTTTCAGATTCTCTGATGCAGAATGAGAGAAATATCCCATGTGTGCAATGCATATTCACATTATTAGCTTCCACAATTTCCTCCAAAGTCAAGGTCATCACTGTAGGGCAATCACATCTGCATGTCTTGAATATGCAAATGTTGTGCAACACATTCCTTCCCTCCTAGATGTAACTAATGAACCTGGCTCTTCTACAATGTGCGAGCACACTGTTTAATGCATTATCCCAGTAGCTGCCATCTGAGGACTGGTCAGCCACATGACTGCTTTACTCAGCCTCTACTCGGCAGGCATAACTAATCAGCTGCCGATGTTATCGATCTCTACAAACGAGCAATCTGAGCTGAGATCTCTCCCTCCCCTCTCCGATTTTACACCACGCCTTATCTCTCTTTGAATATCACGATCAAAGACTGCTGGAAAATAAATAAATTAAGAGAATGGTGGAACAACCTTTCTTGCTTCTTCATCTCCTTATCAGAGGAGAAAACAGCAAAATTGTCATATCTAAACTTTAGCAAAAGGGGCGAACTTATAACTACGGATAGAAAAACATGTTGTTTCAACTGTTGCCTGGGACCATTTCCAGATCAATGTTTCCAGAAAAATTCAGGGATGCCGACTGACATGTAATTGGAAATTCAGCTCCTGCATTGGCTTATTCCCAAGGTGTGGAGCAGGGAGCCACGCTGGATACGTTCCCCTTCAGTTCTGTGCCTGCAGTACTGCACACATCCAATAAGAGCAAACTGGACCGCACACAGCATGTGAGGGAGGGGTAACCTCCTCACGTTTCCAGCAAAAAGGGAAACAAGCACGTAACACAACACCGTGTTACGATATTGATTTTTTCAATGCCCACGTACTGAAAATGGAAGATAATTGTTAACAGTGTCACATTTCAAAATAAAAATTGGTTTGATTGAATTGCTATACAATGATTACTGGCAACCAAAATGACTCCATTAAAGAGTCCATTAAAAATGGCTTGGCCAATAACATACGGACTGGATGGAAACCCTGCATAGTGACTGAACTGACGTTCCCTGACTTGAACCCACACTATGAATCCATTGATGCACACCCACCCTATCAGTTACTAGAATTATCTGCATTATACCACAATTAGAGGGGAGGTTTTACTATATCTACATGAAGCATCTGAACACAGCACGAGTGCTCAGTGTGTACGTAGAAAAGGCATTGTGATGAGGGGGAGGAGCCAGAGGCGGTGTCATGTGATCAGTGACGAGTCGTGGCAGCTGATGTCATCAGGAGTTGCTGATGAGAGAGGGAGCGGGTGTCACCCACGCACAGTCCAGCCGTCAAACACGTCCCAGCCCTCCCAGCGGTGCGGTTCTGATGTATTCACTGCGGCAGCGTGTCAGCCTTCATCTTCATCCTCACCACACCTTCCTCATCCTCACTGCTCTGATTTCAGCCCCGGAAATATCCACCACGAGGATATTTCCATGTTATGATATGAGTGTGTGTGCATGCGTGTGTGTGACACAGCTCCTGGATGTCTCAGCCACTGAAACAAAGTCCTTGTGGTTTTCTACACTACTCTAAAACGTACATCTTGTAATAAAAATACTGTGATCTTTTGAATTCAAGGTACTGCTGTGTGTGTTCTGTGGCCCTCTGCCATTTATGCCCTGTTATTTTTTTATCCTAAGGACCTAGCACAGGAAAAAAGATTTGACAGACCTGTGGTAAACACTAGAAGAGATTGAGGCGTCATGAACCCCCATAACGGGTGCGGCTAGCCGGTGCCCTCAATCACCGACTTGCCTGACTTCTCTTCACAGCGCAGCGCTGAGATTGGTTCAAATCAGTGAGTGACTGGCGCGGTAGCCCCGCCCACCCCCGGCCGGCCCCGCCCACCGGGCCCTTACCTTTACGGTTCATGCCCATCTGCAGACACTTGAGCAGGCGGCAGTACTGGCAGCGGTTGCGCTGCTTGCGGGACATCTCGCAGTTCTTGTCGCGGCTGCAGCGGTACACGCGCTTGTTGCAGATGCTGCGCTTGAAGAAGCCCTTGCAGCCCTCGCAGGATATGATGCCATAGTGCAGGCCTGTGGCACGGTCTCCACAGATAAGGCAAGTGCGCTGATCAGCCTGATCATCTGGGGAGAGAGAGAGAGGGAGGGAGAGAGAGAGAGAGAGAGAGAGAGAGAGAGAGAGAGAGAGAGAGAGAGAGAGAGCGAGAGAGAGAGAGAGAGAGAGAGAGAGAGAGAGAGAGAGAGAGAGAGAGGGAGAGAGAGAGAGAGAGAGAGCGAGAGAGAGAGAGAGGGAGGGAGAGAGAGAGAGAGAGAGAGAGAAGGTCACACACTGCACAGGACACACGGTCAGGTCCCAGGCCTACCCGCTGGGCCCATCACCTGGGACCAGGTCACCTCCCATTCAACTCACCTGTGCAACCAGGGAAAAACAGGTAAACAAATATGTCTGGGTCATATTCAGATATAAAGAGGAGAGGAAAAAAAAAGAGCCCTGACAGGAGAGACTGTGTTTTTTACTGAACGTGGTTGGATATGACAGTGAGTTCCTTTGACAGCAAACAAAGTGTTGGTGTAAACACCTCACTGTCGACCACCCTCCCCCCCTTGGCCTGTTTCTGCTTCTTTGGTATACCTGATTGTTTTGTGGTGGGTTCACATGAGGGACTCTCATAACATCTTGAAAATATTCTGTCTCCAAATATTTTTAACAAAGCCGTACGCAGTCACGTGACCAAGTCCCCATGAGACTGCTCTTTGAGAGCAGGTGGGTTTCGGTGTTTTAGTTGGTCTGACTCAGAAGAGAAAAAGCCTAAAATGTTGCATAACGGCAGAGACAGGAGACTCAGCGTGACTGATTCACTTACAGGCTCTTGTTTACTTAACCCAGAAGGCATAACAGCATCAATATCCTATTTACTGTAGCCCTTTAAGCACCTGCCACCTGAAAACATGACTTCCTGTTCACCCCACTGAATAATTCATTCCTCCCCTGGTACGTCATTCAATGCAGTGTTAAAGAGAAGAGAGAGACATGGCTGGCCCTCCTCTCGGAGACCGATCCTCGAGCCCATAACATCGAAAAACAAGCTGCTAAACAACCGTAACACCGAACGCACACCGCATTTAGCCGGAGATGCTGACCAAAAATCCCACAAACACCCCATTTCACCCGCCCGCGCCCTCCTTGCCGCCCCTTCTGCCTTTCGTAAGAGCCGAGAACACGCGCCGTCCCCGCCTCGCCCAGAGCAACAGGAAGTGTCACACCGAATTGGGGACGCGAGGCGCACCGGACATTCTCCATGGCGACATAATCAGGCTGAGGACGGAGAGCGGAACAGGACTGGACGGAGGGCCCGCCCCGCTCCCCCCTTCAACCCCCCCGCTCCAAAGCGCTGAACGCCGCCCCGCCCCCTGCCGCTCTAAACATACACAACACGACAGCAACACGAGGGCCGTGACACTGGAATTAAGTCTGAGCCCAGGAGCGGAGCTGCTTTGCTGAGCGCTGATGTGAGAACAGGCTAAGAGACTAGGCAAATGAAGCGGTTTTCTTAATCATTGTACTGGGGACAGTAGGTTAAACTAAGAGACTGGAGTGAGATACTCCAGGCCAGCACTAAATACAGTAATAATAATAAGGATCATACAAAACAATTCTCATTTTAAATTACTGATCAGCAGTTGCTGGCAAAATATATGAGGCCACTGTAAAACATTCTTAGGGAGTTCATTATCTTAAGGTCATGAGATGATCATCCCATGATTTTTATATTATCAAATGGTTATCCTGACATCACAAGAAATGCAACTCAGAATTGCCACATCCTGAAAATATTGGCCAGTGCTGAAATCCTGAATTACGCACCTTGTGACTTTGGGATGATAAACTCCTGAATTACCATTTAACAAAAAAATCTCAAGAGGGCACTGTTATATGGAGACTGACAAAATGGTAGATGCATTCACAGGTACTGTGGGGCTACAGAGGGCAAACAGGAGACAACAGGGAGATTAAAACACAGCTTTGGTGAGGGAATACCAGTATTAACAGTGGAAACAGAAGCAGTGCATATGAACGGGAGCATCAGGAGTGTGTGGTAGGCATAGGGAGGAAAACAGACAGGACTGGGGAGCTGTTCCCAGTACAGTGTGAATGAAGGGAACAGCGCTTGCTTCTGTCGGTACCACTTTGTTTTAGCCCCTTTTCCACAACCCAGAGGAGTTCTCCTGACAGAATACAGTATGAGGCGGGCCTTTTCAGCATTTCTCCGTCCAAAGAAATCCAAGAGACGAGAAACAGGCCATCCCTTCTGGCGGCCGCCTCTGTAGAGAAAAAGGACTGCTGTATTGTCAGGTAAATCAAAGACGAGGGACGCAGGCCGAACCGGAGCGCGGCCGAGGCAGACGCTAATTGGGAACATGTGGCGGGAGCCTTTTTTCTGGGGGGCTTGAAGGAGAAGGGGAAAGAGGAGGGAAGGAACGGGGTGTGCAGAATAAAAGCAGGAATAAAAATAGCAGCCTGAATTACACAGGGCCTCAGGCCTGCGGTCAGCCAGGCCCGACCACACAAGCTCAGGCCAAAAAAAGGCCCCAGCGTGAGACCGCGCGGAGACCTCAATGTTTGCCATGGGCGGGGGGGGGACACGCCCATCCCGCCCTACATCCTAAAGCAAAGCCGTAACAGGGAGGGGCTTCAACAACAACCCCAACCGAAGGTGGAGGAAAGACCCTCATCCTGGAAAGAATTCAGTTTATTTCTGGACTGCTGGCGAAGCCAAACAGCCAAAACACAAGGTCAATTTCCTTCAGTCTTCTGTAGTATGGGAAACCCTTTTCTAGTGCCAGGAAGTCTCTCAGTTGCCCAATAAAACATGCGTATATTCTTTAAACTCAGTAAAAGTCAGTAAATTGTGTAACATAAATCTGATCCTTCTTGAGGTTGTAAGAAAACCGGGGCTGGAAAGACAAAATCAAGAAGGATCAGTGTATCACACAGGGCTCCCGGGACAAAGACACAGGCAGATAATGACACAGTGCCAACGGGATGTGACAGCTTCCCTCAAATTCACTGACATCAACCCGAGTCACATTCTCTGTCTCTGGGCAAGATGGCTGTCATTAACATCAGCGAGCAGGAAGGCTTGAAATAAATAAGCGGAGATACTCTCTCACGAAGGCCGCGGTAATCCGGAAAAACTCGGTCAGCGGCGATTTGGGAACGCTCCGGCAGAGAGGAGCGGGAGCCAGCAGAGTGACATTTGCGCACGCCGCGTATTTGGGTCACTTCCTGGGGAGGGGTCCCGCCGCTGAGGTTTCGTTCTGCGCTTCCTGCCGCCGGCTGGAGCTTACGGATCCTTCTGGCGTTTGCTGCATGATGTCATCTACCGCCCCCCGGGGCAACACACACCCGCATGCACACAGGCATGCATGTATACACACACACACACACACGCGCGCACACACACACGCACCCAAATACACATACGCACGCGCACATGCATATGCACACACACACACGCACCCAAATACACATACGCACACACACGCGCACATGCGCACACACACACACACACGTGCGTGCGCACACACACACACACACACACACACACACGCATTCACACATGTATACACACACGCACACACAAGCATGCACCCAAATACACATACACACATACACACACACACACACATACACACAGAAGAACAAAGTCACACCCAAATGCGGTAATTCTGTAACAGCCCATGTCAATATTTAGGTGCTGGGTTTAATTGTAATGCCTCTTAGTCATCCTCTCTGACCCTCTCTCTCTTATTAAGACCAGCCATGGCTTCTAAAAAAAGAAGCTGTCATCATAAAGTAATAAAGTAAAAAAAAAGTATAAACCATGTAATATTAAAACTAACTAGAGTGTTATGTAATTAAACAAACACCAGTGGTTACCTCTACACACAGTTTACATATGAGGGGTTATGTATGTATCTGTGAACGTCCAAAATCAGCTCTCCCCTGATCACATAGCCAGTGCATCAACGCCTCTCTGGAAATTCGCTGACAGTCACATTGCATTTCGGAGGTGGTATAATTGCACTATTTTCAAGCTTACTGTGGGAGCTGAGAGAGATAATCTCTTCCCCGGGTAGAACAGCCTATTATTTTGCCGCTGTACTTATCAACACCTTCCATTCAGCCTGAAGTCAGAGGCCTGTCTTACATTTAAGAGGAAAAGCCATTCAGAATTGCAACAGGAACACTGGAGTGGAGGGACTTTTTGTGTGAATAAACGTATAAAGTACCACTGCATTCTGTGTGTGTGACATGTGATGTGTGTGTGTGTGTGACGTGTGATGTGTGTGTGTGCGTACATTACACTGAAAAGAGCCCAGAGATGTTTTTCCACGGGAGACACACAGTCTGCTACCAGCCATGGGAAAGCGTGGAGATGTGTTAATCACCAAGGTAACAGCACTAGCACCGCAGTGCAGCACCACATTTTCTATTATGGGATGAGTGAATCCAAACTTTAAGAAAAAGAAAAAAAAAAGTGTGTGAGAGAGAGAGAGCAGTGTAAAATCTCAAACGGAATAATCCTTACCTTCTCCCAACCAGATGAAACTCGCTGCACAGCGAGAGAATTAAGCTTAGCTCTTAAGTTTTTCTTTTCTCTGCTGTCTTGGGACTTAGTGGTATCTAAAACCCACCCCCACCCTCCTTCAATCCCCCGACCCTTCCGTACAGCCCCCCCACAACCACACATCCAACGCCCGCCCCCACCCCCTCCGCGCTTCCACACACCATCCCCCCTCATAAAACCTTGAACAGATGGGCTGCCGCCATGGTAACGCTGAATAGCCCGGCTTTGCAAAGGCCTGAGTGAGCTGGAATGCGCCCGAGTGCTGCACAGGAGTCATGCCTCATCGGACACAAAGGGGTTAAAGAGAGAGAGAAAAGGAAGAAAGAAAAAAGAGAGAGAAAAACACAAGCCCGGCCCTCTGTGACTTATGTTCATAATTATGATATCAGTTAACTCTGTTGTCCATCCTCGTGTTTGCAGGTCAATGAGCCATGATATAGGACGGTTGCTCTCTTTCTGTCCCCAACTCCCCCATTTGGGGTGGCAGGACACAGCTCCATGCCATTATGAAGGGATTAAACCAATTAAATTATTAAAACCTCAGAATGATACTGCCATTACACAACCAGGGTGAGATCGGATGCACACCTGCGAGGGAGACAACACAACCGAGTGATCCAAGATTGGTGGGATGTCCGAAAGGCCCATTATGATGTCATAAAGGACACGGCTCCCATGCTGCTCTGGTGTCCCTGTTCTAACTGCAGCAGTGAGTTACAGATCAGAGAAAGAGAGTCACAGAAAGAAGTGTGAGACTCGGCGGAGCCAGGGGGTTTCTGTGGTGGGGCGGCGTCCCAAATGGCCTCCCAGAATCCTCCTGGAGCCGGAGAGAGAGGAGTCGGCATGGCCCGGCGGTCACCGCCTCATGACCTGGGGGATTTGTCACTCCCTCTAATTAATGTAAGCCCGTTGTGTAAGAATGCTAGCTTTCGGGCAGCGCACACTTCAGTTAGCAATGACCTCCACGTCGACCCAACCCCCCCTGTCACCACCACCCCCGGCTTTTCATCTCATGCAAAACAGCTGTGTGCTGTGAGAACGGCTGTAGCTTGCGGGGATGTGACGAAGGCGTGACGAAATGCACACCATCAGAGGAGAGGGGAAAAAGGTCTCCTACAATCCTCGCACCTTTGCAGTGAAAATGGAAGCTAGAAAAGAAATAAATAAGAAGGTGCAAAGAAAGCCAAGCGCTGAGAGGCCGAGTTAAAGGACAGAAGAGTGAGCCAGTGTGTCTGTGGTATTCCCTGGAGTCACATGCTCCTCTTTCTGAGGTGAAACTGCTCCCTAAAGCTACCAGAATGCACTGCAAAGCCAAGCTCAAAGTTTCCCTAAATAAGACGGCTAACAGATGTAACTACATCACAGGTGGCATCTGAAAAAGAAACAGTTATGGTCTGAACTGAAGAGCATGTAAGCTGAACATTTTGATTTATTTTTTAAACCTTTTTTTCCCCAACTCTATCTAAACTTCAGTTTAAAGACAGAGACAGTCCTCTCAAGGGACAGAAGCATAACAATGAATTTAGGGCTCTGGTACTGCTGCGTTATTTTATTTCTTTGAACCTTCACAGGCAGTTGAAAGCTGAATTAAATACCGCCTTCTTCAGGAAAAAGACAGCAAGTCTACCTTTTATGTGAGTGACTGAGGACACAGGCACCAGGTTCATGTTCTAAAGGCAATTAGCAAATAAGGAATGTGGTCTGCAAAGCCTCTCACAGATATGCTAAATGGTGAATGAGAGACTTCTAAAGCCCCTTGGGTATTAACATTTAAATGGGATTGGGGTTTAGGTTTGCCCCTTCGAGGGGGGCACGGGGGGTGGTTTGGCCATACTGTACAGCAACAATAGGGCCCCGCTGTTCATACAAAAGGATTTTTACAGTCAACAATGAGTGATTAACAGCACACAGGAATGGAGGAAGAACACACAGAGCTCATATTTAAATCCCCGACTGTTGTTCAGAACTGTTTTCTAATGGGTGTTTTGTGTGTGAGAGGTCTTCTGAGCCGGGGCGTCGGCGATTGGTGAGCACTCAAAGGGGAATATCCAGGGGAGAGCTTACACAACAATTAAGATGCTCTCTACACACAGGATTTAAAAAATACATTTAAACAGAGACCGGGAGTTGGTTTGCTGGGTGCACCCTTTCCATCACTCTTATTTTGCAACAAAAACAGAAGAGGTTTTCCCAGTTCAATCGCTGGTTCAGCATCCAAGTTTTGCTCAACATACAGTTGCAAAGACAAGGCCTTTCTGCATGCTGTTTGCAGGGGCTACAGCATTATCAGCCATCAGAGCAGTGCCAGGTCACATTAAAATGTACATTCCAGTTTTTGTCCAAATTTGTTTTAAACTGGCAGGCAGCAGTGGTGTGGGACATACAGGAAGATTCCGGAACCTCTGGCAGGTTTTCAAAACCATCAAATCAGCCGTGGCTATTCTGACGCCTCTGTTGAGTGTTTACCCCTCTCTGACTTAGCTCACCTCCTCCAATACTATCCATTATACATGAGAGAAATGTGAGGTACTGCAGTGTGTAAACACAGCCCCACAAAATGCCCAGCCGGTTCCAAATTCAGAGAGGAAGGAAAGCTACCTAACCCTAAAAACTAAACCTAGACTAAACTGAAGCTAATGCCTTTGGAATGCTTCCAAACGCGCAAGCATCGTACAAAAAGAATGCCAGGCACAGCTACCTCGCATTATGTCACGCAGGCCCCATCCCTGACCCCCGCCCCGACAGCCTCCGATCGATCCGGTTCCTCTCGCGGTTCCGGTGGGATCCCGTCCCGTGACGGCAGGGGTTTAAATCGCCCTGACGGTGCGAGAGGGTGACAAAGCCATGTCTCAGCCTCATCTTGAACTCCACCCGTTTTACGGCCCTGCCCTCCGATTCCTCCCCCAGGGCCCATTAAAGGCTGCATTGTTTCCCAGGGGTCAGGCCAGGTTTCATTCCAAACTTTAACGCAACCAGGAAATGCAGCCCAGGCCCTCTAAAGCAGCTCAATAGAGGGCTGTCTCTTTAAAACACAACACCACAATGATTGAAAAAACATCTCTGCAGCCAAAGTTGCCTAGTGCTGCAAATACAGTTTCCTTCATGTTTTTTTTTTTTAAGTTAAGAAAAGTTGAGGGCCATTGTACGCGCATCTTCCAAGAATTATATTAAATACATGTTCCTACCCAGAGCATGCGCTGTAGTTTTCTAATATATGCATGATTACTTTAACAACATCCCTTCTGCTGGAAGGAGAAATCACAGCTGTCCATGTGAAAAGATAAGATAACCCGTGAAAACTGCAGTTGTGAGGCTACTCTTTGTCTCAGCAAGTATTTTCACAGCACTTGGAGCCACAACCCTAAGGGAACTAATGCTCTCTCTTTTCTTATTAGCCATAATCCTTGTAAAGGTGTGTCACTTCATTTGATTGCCAATGTCACGTTGCGGAATTGGAGGGTTTCTGGCCTCAGCAGTGTGACCAACTTTCCAACTTTGCTGTGAGATTTGTTCTATCTCCCGTTTCCATCACAATCATGCTAAGCAAGGACATGGGGGGTCAGGCCTGGAATGGGGAGGATGGGGGCACAGCTGTACTTTTCCGCTGAGGAGCTCCTGATAGGGCTCCCAAAGTAAAGCTCGTCTTGTGACAGCTCACTTATGACCGCTGCGATTGTCACTTTGCACAGCCATATTGGAGTCATTCAAGCTCAAGCAACTTTAGGACAGGTTTGTCCATGAGTGCTGAACAAGCCCTCCTCAGGAACACCCTTCCAGAGACAGACAGTCACATGGGGTGGCGTGGAAGAGATTACTGAATATAAGGGAATGAGACTTTTTTCCCCACCGAGGAAAAATTGTTCCTTTGTTGTGTAGGCAGTCAACCCAGTCCTGTTGCTCCCCACAGACTGCACTGTGGGGACACACAACACACCATGCTCACACACTCCACCCGGCATTCACCATAATCACAAACGTGTCCACTTTCTAATTATTTCCATTAGATAATTCTGTCAGGAGCCCGCATGTAATTGTACACTTCACTCATCAACATGGCAAAAGTGATCCCTTCCCATCGGCGCATATTAGATGAGGTGACCCCCCACCCCCACTTCACCCATACTCCCACCCCCTGCCCCCACCCCCCCTTACTCTCCCCCTCAATTATGTACTAAGATCTTAAAGACATTACCAGTGGTGTCATTAGCATTCGGTAATTGTGCTCAAGCCACTGGTAATTTGATAATGTGATGCAAAAGCATGATGCTATAGCATTTACATAAAGTATTAGAAATGATGTATTTCCAAGAGCTTTCTTTTTTTCCCCAATTGATACATTACCCCCCCAATGTATTTTATAAAATAAAAGGCTTTCCCAGAATGCCTAGGATTGGCTTACACAAAAGCCTCTGGGTACAAATCCCTTTCTTTCTTTCTTTCCTTCTCTCTACCTTTCTTTCATGTTTACTGTCAGCCACCACAGAGAGCCCCGAAGGTGACAGATTTGCTGACATTAGCGCTTTTTATTTTTGGATGTCCTGTTCTCTTTAAAATTTACAGCTTCTCATTCAAACTTCCTGCTCTGGCTGCACATGAATTAAGCCGAGGGTTTTCAAGGGTGGGAGAAAAACACAGAATCACTACGTTGTAGATTTTTAATATGGTGAAGGAGAGGTGGGAGGGGAGAGTCTTTCTTTACAGCAATTTCATCCTG
>CM032878.1:5662500-5737500 GCA_019176425.1 Megalops atlanticus
TACAAAACAATACAGCTCTTGTGTCTACTTAAAATGATATACGCTGGCTCAGGGGACCATATGGTGAAATATCAGTCTTTACTGGATTTCTTCCTTCTCTCACCCTCCACTGGTCTGAGATCAGCGCCTGGATAGTGTAATGTCCCCCACATTGACATTCGTATGCAAGGGGTTTTCGGCTCTTCAAGAGACGTGAGAAAGAAAGCACCAAATGAATGAAACAATGGGGTATTTGCACCTTGGTGCATAAAGAGGCCTCATTTTCATATCAAATCCCCATCCTCGAACAAGGTGCCGCGCGAAAAAAACAGACCGTCAAACTCCTCGGCTAAAACGCAGATCCCGTGAGAACGTCAAATTATCATCACCTTCTCACCTCTCAATCAGCATAAAATTAACACACTGTTCCTTATGCCCCCAAGCCCACTGGCTGCTGAAATTCCCTCTCTGCCTTCAAGTTTAACCCAAACGTGCAAGAAACAATCTCACTTAACACCGGCTCAACTGCAGTTTGGCTAATAAGGAAAGTCCAAGGACAGCCCAGAATAAGAGGCCCTGCGCACAGGCCCTTAGAAACCGAGAATGCAGGAAAGCTGCCATGTTGTTTACATTCATTATTTATGCCAATACAAAATGGAAAACCCCTGCAGATGCCTGCCTGGCTTGCAGAGATGCAATGAATGAATGAACCAGAAGAGCAAAGGAGAGAGAAGAAGATGGCTCCTACTGAACATTGCCCTCTTATGTTTAGGAGATGAAACTCAATGCAAACAGTACTGAAGAAAAGGAAGGAGGCCTAACAACAACAACAAAAAAAAAAACACTCAAAGTTTGGAGCAGCCATGGACCACAATAAGACCCAGGGGATCCAACACTGCTGTGTGGAGCCACCATGACCCCAATTCTATCAAGTAAACAGTGTTCCCTGCACACAAAACCTTTTCCAGATGGGAGTCTGTGCCACACCATAAATGCACAAACACTCTCTCACACACACACACACACACACCCACACAAACACACACATATATATATTTATCTACATTCACCAAGATGGAGGCACTCCATACATTTCCACACAGCTACACACTGAAGGATCCACTTAAACTGCTGAGCAGAAGCCAGGACCATTTCATCTAAAATTAATGTTTATCTGAGATCCTCTTTGCACCTCCTTCACAGGGTCCCTTCCTGCTCACTCAAACCAACACTGAATAAATCTACTAAATAAAACTGAATGCAACTACAAAATACCACACTGATCAAAAAATCCAACCTCTTGAAACATTATATTTAAAAATGCATGTTAACTTTGCATTAATCTAGGCCTCTTTGTAACAGAAACTATGAAAAATGACCAAAATGAATTTAAAAACCCACTGCAACTGATCTGCAACACAGAGTCACTTTTGGTTTTGTCCAGTTCATTCTCCCTTTTTGCTCTAGAATTAAACATTCCCTCTGATAACTGCTGGCTTTCAGTTCAGGCTTTTCAGGCCTCACTAACATAGCACACAATTACGAAACATTAAACAAAAAGAGGGCTAGCACAACATAAGCAAAATCATTAAGTGTAAAAATAAATAGACAACAAAGGTTCAAATTAATTAAAAAAAACCCAGAATTAAAATGCTGTGCCTCAAACCTCTCCAATACAGAGACCCCCATAAGTGGCTTAAGATGTGAAGGGAAAAAAAAAAGCTGAACAGACCCACTGCAAGTTCTTCTTACCTTCCCATGTATCCATATCATGCTTCTCTCAGTTTGCCAGTGAGTTTCCTGGCAGCCAGTCAAGCATGTATTCTGCTAGAGAAAAGCCACAAACCGTGGGAGATTCAGCCTCATGACTCTCCTGTGTCTCTTCCTCTGTCTCTTTCTCTCTCTCCCTCTCCCTCTCCCTCCCTCTCTCTGTGT
This sequence comes from Megalops atlanticus, assembly GCA_019176425.1. Taxonomy (NCBI): domain Eukaryota; kingdom Metazoa; phylum Chordata; class Actinopteri; order Elopiformes; family Megalopidae; genus Megalops; species Megalops atlanticus. The sequence continues at coordinate 5,664,415 of CM032878.1, forward strand.
GTCCTCCGGCTTGCTACAGCGCTTGGTGCACTCTGAGCTCAACCTGGCTCAGCCAGCCCTACTGGTCAGTTTACAGGCTGGTCATGTGACCGCAGAGTTCAAGCCCCAGGGTCACAGCTTGGCTTGAGGTCCAATGATGGCCGTGGTTTATCTGTGTGGAACTGATAGCCCTATTTTCTCTCTCCCTTAACAATGCTCCCTCCACCCAAATTGCACCCCCCCCTCCCTCCTCCTGCCCTCCACTTTTAAAATGTGGCCTAAATGAATGAATCAGTATAAATACAGGGCCCAAAATGACAACAAACTGCAACATTAAGCTCAGTCACTGAGTCAGGTTTTTATGAGTTAGGATTTAAAAAAGAAAGGTTTGAGACAGAGTATGCTGTGTCCAAATGTGAGCAAAACACGGAATAAATCCAAGCCAGCAGTTTGATCAGCAGAGCAAAATATAGTTAATATGTAGTCTCTCTGCCTGTTACCCATTAACACAATATACTGGAGCAGCACTTTGGCATAGTGGCTTACCAACTGGGCTTTAACCGGAAGGTTGCCAAAGCCTGTGACTGTTGTACAAGCGAGGTCTTAACCCAAGCTGCTACAGCAAACAGGCAACTACGGAAATAGATGTAAGCTAGTCCAACTGGGGTAGGGATGGCAGCCAAGCAAATAACCAATTACAATAATTAAACAGACAATTGTTTGCTCCTCGTCACTGCGCTGATGTGGATGTACCATCCCCCATCTCTCTAACCCGCCCTCCATACTAATAGGTTATAAGAAAATGCAGTTGCTTTCTGTCATATTCAGTGATGTTTTTTTACATCACGTGGCTGTTGCCATATAGCTGCTTAAAAGCTATGCGGTAGGCTAGCTCTCTTTTTTTCATTTGTTGTGTTGCTAAGCGATTTCTACCGTTCATAACTCTCGGACCAACAAAGCGAGCCAACCTAAAGTCTCTCAAATTGTGACATGATGGAACGGACATACAATGTGGCAAGCATGACTATCGTTAATTAGCTTTGGTTGGGAGCTGTGTACAAGCAGACAAATATACTATACAAGGCAAAGCAGCTCACACTCAATGACAATCCTGAAAAATGTGGCATATTTGCATGTAGTTATCTGCACACCTTACATTTATTCATTTGGCAGACCTTATCAATGGTGGTGGTTTTACTGGGCTCTTATGCACAAGTATGCATGAAAAGCAGTTGCATCCTAACCATTTATTTTACTTGCAGCTGGACAGTATTTGTCCAGTATTCCTTCAGATAGTGCTGATATTGCATTTCCTTCCACAAGCCCCTCCACCCTCATTCCCTGCTATGTCTCTAGGAACATGGTGAGGTGTCCACTGCTGCCCATTCTGTGGGAGCCACCCAGACCCCCCCCCCCAACCCCCAACCCCCCAACCCTAGGTTCCCAACTGCCCCTTCCTGTTCTTTCCAACCATGGCCCGCCTGCTCCAGCCCGCTTATCCCTTCTCTCCCAGTTCTGCCCGCATGCTAATGACCACATACCTAGAACTGAGAGATAAGAGGCATTCCACATCCATATGCAGTGGGAGAATGCAGGGAAAGGGAGTCTATGTAATATATGCGTTTAACTCAAAAAGGTGGAAGGGTATGGCGATAATGACTGGGCTAAACCACAGAGCCTGATTCTGGAACATTCCCACCCTGACCTTCCTCCGCGGCGTGTCTGTGAAATCCGGACCACACCAGGCCAAAGGTGCCGCTGAATTTTCTGACCCTAATCCCCTCCTCGTAAGAGGGTCTTCTTGACCATATGTTACTTTGCCTGAGTTTTGCCCCACCAGGAGCTCCTTAGTGCCTGCTACACACATCACCATTTTATCCCCGATTTAGCCCTTTTAATCTGAGTCTCCTCTGAGTCTGCTGCGGGTTCACTACGACTTACGATGACACTTGGCCTACGCATGCTCCGATCATAACGTGACTTTACACCTTTGGATTATGGTCATGTGCCAGGTCCTATGAGTGAGGATATCTACTTATCTGAGCACCTTGTGAGCTGCCAGTGGGTATCAGACAGCCTTAACATTTTTGCGGATTCCTGTGTAGTGTCGTGTTTCACTAGCAGTGAGGGACTGCCAACAGCCAATGGAAAACAACCAATTATGTAATGTGCCAACACCACCAAAAAAACAGCTGTTTTCTGTAAGCCGTGAGTGTTTCGTGTAGAACCACAGCAAAAGGCAGGGGGAGAGAACCTTGGAATAAGATCAAGTGAAAGACGTGAACGCCAAGATGAAAATACACACAGAAGATGAGGAATTTATTACGCCTTGGCAGGAGATTGAGGGTTTATTTAATCCATCCGCAAACGGCTACCACTCCAAAAAACAAAAGCACAATGAGTGGAAAGAAACAGCTGTGTAGCTCGATAGAAAGAGTTGGAGACTTTGTGTGTGCTGGAGTTACGCTTTATAACCTTATAGGGAAGAATAAGGGACCAGTGGGTGGCACCAATTGGTCCCAAAATTTTTGCCATGTCCCGAGGGGGTGAGAGACAGTATGATTCCGCCATTTCAAAATCTGTGTGGTCTGTCAGTCTTAACTACCACAAATCTGAAAAGCCCACATCAATCAAGTTCACTTACAGCATACTCGCTAGCAATATTCGACAATCATAAGGTATACTAGGCCATACATACATGCAGAAAATGTATTATACAGATGTACACACACACAAACGTACTCACACCCCTACAGAAACCAACCTGTATCGTATGCTAGGGCAGTCCCATCCGGTCTGCCATGCAAGTTGGCTATGAACCAATATGGATTATGTTCTAACCCCACAAACTGTTTCAGAAAAGGACACATGGGTGCTGTTTGCCCTGCCCTATCTTGTACTGTAAGAAAACAGAAATGAATCCCCATGAATCACCAATCCTGGCACACGGGGGACTGTGGGGTTGGACTGTAGTGGCATTTAGTGAATCCCAATCCACCCGCCTGAATTAGTCATGACCGCGCTAATCACAACTCAGCTCTCCGCCAATGACTCTGCGGTGTTAATACAGGCTGGTGACAGTGCAGTGCAATCCTAAGGGACTGCACTTGCACCCATGGTTGCAGGTTCAACTCCTGGATGGGGAATAGCAATTGTGGCATAAAGAAAATGACTTAACCACTGTACAAATGTTTAACTTGTTAACACGTAAGCTAAAATGCCTTCCATTCATGACTCTACAACAGCAGGCCAATGGAGAGGCCAGTCAGAGGTTTTCATTTAGTCTATCACGAAACAAAAAGTTTCCCCAAATCAGAGGTCACATTCAAACATAACATTTTAACCACATTTACATGTTCAGAGGCAAAAGGGCCTGACCTAGCCTTGTCACACCCAATGAGTGATCAAACAGTATAAAGGCCAGAGAGACACTGTGGGGCAATATAAATACCCATATGCCACACTTGACCCCTGTGTTTGTTCCAGGTTTGGAGAAAAAGCCTGGTATAACCCACAATTTTTGCTTTTGACCTTGAAGTCAAAGGGGGCGGAAGGACCCGGGGAGCTACCTTGACTACCTGTTAAACAGAAAGACCTTATCTCCCTTCAGTGTGGGACTGGCTGGCTTCTGGCCCTGAAGGTGAGGTCAGGTAAAGGTTATCTCTCGACATCTCAAAACTATTCCACCCTCCCTGCTTGCTCAATTCCCTGGATCAGCTGCTTTCTTAACAACTTAAGTTCCTCTGGTTCTTGTACTCTAGCCCTGGTAAAACAGCAACTGAATTTACAATGCAGACAAAATATGGAGTGTGCAAATGTATGCTATGCTACATACCTGGTAACCATTAACAACTTCACCATTATCATTTCACCTGTGCGCCTTCCCTGTGAAAATGATCTGCGTGAATGGTTTCCTAATGGGACACACTTCAACATAAGGACTATTTTCATCCTGTACAGCTGCAATTTAAATCAAACAACTCTGCTTACATTTTACCACCAGTGCTGTGCGTGTCACACAAGAGGAAACCATTCAGTGTCCAGTGGCCTCTGTCTCCTCAGTTTCACACTTTAGCTCCAATGTGGGACGGATGTACGCTCCCCAATCTCCTTTACACATCAGATCTGGCTGCTGCATTCTGGCAGGAAGCGAATGCAAGGAATGAGGCTTGTGTTGTGCTCCGCGTACAGAGCTGATCGTGGCCACTGGAAACTCAGGGTTACTCACACCGAGCTGTCTTTCAGCAGCAGGTCTTTCAGCTAACACCTCCCCACATGGTGAAACCACCCATCCCCACTCTTTCTCCAGACCCTGGTGCTGTCACTCAGCTACCTGCCGAGGCAGCTGTGACCGCGGTCTGCTCACAGTCAATCCCAATGACGGGCAGACAGCTCTGCGTGGGTCTGTCATTTAATGAGCAGAGGTGTAAAAAATGACCAGAAGAACGGGTGAATAACTCAACGATATGCAATGGCGGTATCGCAGCATGGCGGTAAGGAGCAGGACTTGTAACTGAAAGGTTGCTGGTTCAATTCCTTGCTTGGGCGCTGCCGTTGCACCCTTGGGCAAGGTACTTAACCCACAATTGCATCAGTAAATACCCTGCTGCATAAATGGATAACATGTAAAAACCTTACGTAAGTAGCTCCAGATAAGAGCATCTGCTAAATGACAACAATGTAATGTAATGTAATGTAATATGCAGCCCTGTAATTCATCCCTGTTCCCTCTCCGTCAGCCCGTCGGCCCGTCGGCCCTCCCTCAGGTGCCCCGACATAATAAAAACAATACGCTCACAGTGTGAATATCCTGATCTCCTCCCCGTGTGTGTGACTCACACAAAGCACAGAGACTACCGGGCCAGCACTCCGCAGTGACACATCCGTCACAGTCACTCTGACACCTGTATCCCAGCAGGAGCCGCCAGGGTTCGAGGGGAAGGGGCGCCGTGATGAATGCCCCCCCGGCCTGTGACGGGGGAGCCCCGCCCCCTTTCACAGAAGGGGAGGGGCGTGTCCCTGGGAACGGGCAGCTGGCTTTCAACCCCGGTGTGAACCCAGCGCCGGGACCTTTGGTCACATGGGCAGCTGCTTCCTCTCAATACACACGCATGCACGCACGCACGCACACACACACACACACACACACACACACACACACACACACACACACACCCAACGTGCACACATGCAAACGCACAGGAGTACATAAAAGATTTTTCTCCCATCTTCAAATTTTGTGCCATAAAACTGCAGAAAACTGCAGGAAGTGTGGAACAGGAAGGTGACGTCAACTTAAAAACGGTGGTTTTTCATTCACAAGCTGGGCTCTGGTTATTAGACAGGAAGTATGTGCCGGATCAATACCCCTGCAAACAGACTTCTGCAGGAAGCGCCTCCCGGCTTGCTCATGGTCATGCATTATATGGGTGAGTTAATCTAATCATTTGTGTCCATTATCAGGAAATTTAAGCAAGGTTGCAGCATCAGGGCACTAAAAATTGAGATTTCTGGTAGGATTACGGAGCTTTAGTGGGTGTGGGTGGGTGAGTGGGTCCCTGCGTTTACTCTTGAATGAAGGTGATGAATAAGGAAACAGTCACACAGCAAATGGATCACCTTCGAAAAGTTTTGTTTCAAGCTGCAGACTGTCATCTAATCAAGAAAAGGTTGAAATATGACCCTGACCAGTGAGAGCTCTTTACCTGGAAAAGCACAGGTGCTGGACTGTTGCCCCTAACAACATCAATAAAAGGTTTTTCCACAGAGGGTCAATGCAGCCTCTGAAAGGTAGTGCTCATATACCCCATTCTTAAAATCAATGCTGGGGTCACATGGTGAAGGTGTTGACTTTGAAGCAACACTTATGCACACACACACACACACACACACACACACACACACACACACACACACACACACACACACACACAGAGCCAGGCAAACACACATGCTAACACACATGTAAACAGACACACACATGCACGCATGCACACACACTAACAAAAATGCCAAACTCGTGAAACATCACTGAAAGGTGTTGCTGACATGCTCCATTCTTAAAATCAATGTTGGGGCCGCATGGTGAAGGTGTTGACTTTAAAGCAACACTTGTGCACGCACACTCACACGCGCGCACACACACACACACACACACACACAAACAAAAATGTAGAGACTCATGAAACGCCACGAGATAGAGGCCCATTCACATCCGCAGCGCTCAGCTGCGGCGGCGGTGAAGCGGTGGGCAGTGCCGTGCCACACCTCACCATGCCGACTGCGGCAGAATCCCCGCTCCAGCGGCAGAGAGAGAGAGAGGGAGAGAGATAGAGAGAGGGAGAGAGAGAGAGAGAGAGAGAGAGAGAGAGGGAGAGAAGAGAGAGAGGGAGAGAGAGAGGGAGAGGGGAGAGAGAGAGAGAGAGAGAGAGAGAGAGAGAGAGAGAGGGAGAGAGAGAGAGAGAGAGAAGAGAGAGGGAGAGAGAGGAGAGAGAGAGAGAGAGAGAGGGAGAGAGGGAGGGAGGGAGAGAGAGGGAGAGAGAGAGAGAGAGGGAGAGAGAGAGGGAAAGAGAGGGAGAGAGAGGAGAGAGAGAGAGAGAGAGAGGGGAGAGAGAGAGAGGGAGAGAGAGAGGGAGAGAGAGAGAGAGAGAGAGAGGGAGAGAGAGAGAGAGAGAGAGAGAGAGAGAGAGAGAGACTGTGTGTGGCTTTGTCCACAGCAGGCCGGCGTGGCGTCTCTTTCTGCCGCAGTCACGGCCCATTCACCTCCCCAGCATCGGCTCATTGTTACCCTCAGCTCATTGACAGTTCAAAGGCCCATTCAAACGGATCAGGCCATTCTGCCTGCTATTCTGCCTGCTACTGTATGACAATGATGGAGCTGACCGCGGCCGCTGGGACAAAGCTCACCCCCGAGCCCCTCCTCCCCCCCAAGCCACCCACCCACTCCCACATCCACATTCAATATACATAAAAAAAACTCACTTCTCCCTTTTAAAATGCACTTATTTAATTGATATTAGATATCAGACTCCTGCATAAGCCTTAACAATCTGGATTTATATAGAAAGCTGGTGGACATGTTCCTCTTTTTTTTTAGCTTTTATTTGTTTCTATTTCACTGTGTTCCCAGGAGATTCTCTCCATTAATCACTTTTTTCCACTTTTCCTTTAAAATGGCTCTGGCTTTTGACTCTCTCTGGAAGATGCATTCTGTCCATTTGTGACAGTGCAATCGCAACAAAATGCACTACCAGGCTACCAACTACCAACTTTTTTGGACTGATTGCTTTGCCTCCTAAATTGCGATCGCATTTTTTCCCCCTTCATCGGTACAAATGAAAGCGCGATCTATGCCTGTTGTGACTCTTTCCAGCACAAACTCGGTGCGAGGCAGGTAAAAACACCCTGCCTGGACCCGCAGTGACGTCTTCAGCTTTCGTTAATCATTTTGGTCTTGAAGGAGGACTTCCACACAGAGCCAGAGGTCGTGTCAGCTCAAGTGTGGATTAGATTGAGGAGAGACCAGATTAGATTTAAAAGCAGCATTTGTTGTTTGGAACACTGGTGCCCAATAGATCAATGAGCTTCGACCTGTTCCCCCGGCCAACACGACAAACAAAAGTGAATCATCTGTATTGATCACCGGTCCTGCCACTGTACACACACTGAGGGATGGAAGCCGCAGAGGATCATGGGAAATTTCCCTCATTAGCGCAACAGAGTGCAGGACTCTTCAACAGAGCAGAGACATCCCTCAAAACGGCTCGCTGCGTTTTTGCTTTTCAGCTGCGACGCCTCTATATCACCCTCCCAGCTAAAATCTTTGAACTCAGAAAAGAGATTAGCTGAGCATCCCTCTCTCTGTGCATTTGAATGGATTATAAATACACAGGATCATTTTTTCCCCCCTTTCTTCTGACTCCAGGGTATTATGCAAAACTGGGGACAGCTTTGAGAGAACACACCTCTCCCGCACCCAGCGGCGCCGTCAACTGCTGGCGGGTAATCCCAGCCGCACAATGGCGTCGGTATCTGGACCGGGACGACACCGGGCGTAAATCCCGCTGCCGCGCCTCCACCGTCGCCTCGCAGGGTCTGTTTACGCCAGGGGGGCGATCTCTCCGTCAAGGTAAACACAGATAGCGGAGTCACGGGGCAAACAGCCCCCCCCCCAAGGCAGGCTCTGGCGAAACCACCTCGGAACGCTCCTGGAGGATTGCGCTCAGTACCGTTCGACACGGATTGAAATAAACAACGCTGTCTGCGTGGGGGGGCAGGGAGGCGGTCGGCACCCGCTCCCGGGTAAACAGATCGGACCGGCGCCGCACGCCCCTCTCTTCCCCGCGTGTCTGGGTTCTGCGGACATCCAGGACGGCCCTCCCCCCCTCGAGTCGCCGTTCGGATCAGGTCGGCGGATTCACACCGCAGGGGCTCGAACCTCACCGCTCAGAGCCTGACTGACTCGCAGGTCAGGAATGCGCACGAGGACGAGGTCTCCGCTCCGCGCACACTCACTGAGCATGTGACCTCCAACCAACCCAACCCAACCCAACTACAGACTGTCACAAGTGAGCGAGCACTCAAGATGGAGAGTAACAAGGGTTATACAGTACACACAATGATCACAGCTTTGCATTTAAGGAAGTGTGTTTGCAGTTATGTAGACATGAATGCATGTATGTGTGTATGCATGCATGTATGACCACACATATGTACATATGTGTGCCAGTGCACATGAAAATATGACTACAATCTGAATATTCTAAGTCTGCAATCAATACACGTGCAGTAGCAAACACAGTTTGGTTTCTCGGTATATTTTATGCATTATGTGCAAGTATCTCTGCTGTATGTGTATAAGTAGGTTTATGAGTGTGTGGGTGACAGAGAGACAGAGAGAGAAAAAGAGAAAGAGAGGGCAAGAGAGAGAGTGATTAAGTATATGAATGAATGAGGATTAAAGTGTGCAAGTGTGTGTGTACGTGTGTGTAAGAAAGAGAGAGAGAAAGTATGAGAAGGGAAGAGCAAGTGATTATGAGTGCATGTGAGGGTAAGAGAAAGAGTGAGTGTGTGTGTGTGTGTGTGTGTGTGTGTGTGTGTGTGTGTCTCAGTGTGAGTGCTCCCCCTGCAGGCACAGTCTGCACACTGCAGTGTCCTGCATACAGCCCTCGAGCCAGGCCGAACTCACTAATTACTCATCAGCGTAATCAGAGCTTATCCTCTCCTCACGCTAATGCAAATCACACAGAGAGAAGATTACGGGCAGAGTGATGCGCACACACACTCAAACATGGATAAATAGCAATAAATCACAGACCATCAAGTGCCACAGTCCCTCATATTCAATACACAGATGCACGCACACGCACACACACACACACAGGAACACCTCCATGCACAGATGCATACACACAGGAAATATTGGCATTGAACAGTTTTTACCACATTTGGTACTGTTCAGTATTGTCAGTATTGTTTGTTCATCCATGCCTCTGTGTGTGTGGTGTGTGAGAGTGTGTGTGAGAGTGTGTGTGTGTGTGTGTGTGTGTGTGTGTGTGTTTTCTAGCCAGCTCACCCACAATATTAAAACAAGAATCCTCTCTCAGTCACCAGCCCAGGGAGGGAGAGAGAGAGAGAGAGACCACAGCAAACCCCCAAAGAGCTGCACAGGCTCCAGAACATAAACTAGACTTAACTTATCATAAAATATTTAATATAATAACCTATAATTTGAATTCTGTTAGTGTTTCTAGTGTGGTTTAACAGCGCCATGTCTCAGAAGGACCCTGTTAAACCCCATGTGCTAGCTTTTCATCGTTTCATCATGAGGGAAGAGACTGCAGTCCACGCCACACAAAGGGGATTAGACAGAGGCATGTAGACTTCACAGGGACTGAATCACCCCCACAGCTCTGTGAAACCATAGCGCAACACTCCACTTTCACCAGCAGGGGGAGACAAAAGCCCAAATCCAAGAATCACACACTGACAGGAGAGACTCAATGTGCTATTTACTGCCTGCCTGAAAATAATCATGTTTTAATTCATGTTCATGCATGTCAGTGTATTTCATTGTATTCTTCTGTTTTATACACACATTGACACATGTGCAGCAATGTAGACAGTTTAGGGGTATGTGGTTATTTAGCGTGTGGAAAGGACTGATGGTAAGATCATGGATAAATAAATATTGATATTTTTATGTACTCAGAAATGTAAGAAACTATCCAGCAGTCAGAGGTGTCTCTGTGGGAGAGGGTGGGGAAGGGGGTAAAGTCCCCCAGTTCCCTTAATGCAAAATTCAGAGTCACTGGAGGCTGAACGCAGACGACCAAAACGTGTACCAACCTGCGCAGCCACTTTCCAAACCCAGAGGGAGGATAGGAACGGAGAATCCTTCCCAAAAGCACACACACACACACACACAAACATGCACAGATAAATACGCAGGCGCACACACACACACACACACACACACACACACACACACACACACACACACACACACACACACACACACACACACAGGAGCTGACACATGCTGCAGGGCTTCCAACTCTAATTTAAGATGGAGGCTGAACCTTGGTTGGTGCCACATGTCAGGCTCCGTGACCAGGCTGCACTTTCTGAGGTGGGGTTCCAGCAGCCCCCGGCTTCCCCCAAAAGACCACCCTGTCCTGGCATTCCACTCCTGGGAGGGGCACTGCTAGCACTGCCCCTGGGTTGTTTGTTATTTGTGGCTCATGGGGCTCATGTTTGGTACATTTCTTTTAAAAAGATGAGACATTCAGACAGTTTTTTTTTCTTCTCAGCCAAAATCATAATGACAGGTTTCGCAGACAGACAGGAACAAAACTCTGTCATCTGTCTCTCTCTCTCTCTCTCTCCTCTCCCTCTCTCCTCCTCTGTTTCTCCCTCTCTCTCATTCTCTCTCTGGAAAATTACAGTCTGACTCCATCTCTGCGTCTTCTCCTTCTCTCATTCTAAGCCCTGCCTCTGCTACAGTGTTCTCACAAGAACAGCCCTTTTCCCACTCTCGAACCCTCTTCAAGATAAGAACACCTTCTAAATCTTTTCACATGAATCACATCAAAAGCTCAGCTCCGGAAAGGTGAATCTGTCAAACATGTTTTTTCTAAATGCACACACGCGCGCACACACACACACACACACACACACACACACACACACACACACACACACACACACACACACACACAACCCATGTCTCTTGACCAGCATTTACAGTCCTCAATATATCAGCTGCCAACGCTGATAACTCAAAGACACAAAAGCACACAGATTACATACAATCTGCCTTTTGCTGAGCCTCAGAATTTCAGCGTTCAGCGTGTGTGCTAACGCTCCGAAATCCCTGAACACCGACAGGCCCAGAGGCAAGGTGTGTTCCACGTAAAGTTCAAGTTCAGAATGTTCACTTGCCTGTGTGATAGATCGCACATTTGAAACATGCCCCTCCTATCAGGTTTCTCAGAGGAAGAGGTAACCCCCCCGCCTGCCTCCTCTGCAGGTGTCTCGTCATGGTTTCCTGGAAACGCACCGGGGTGAACAAACTGTCCTTGTTCAGCAGGCAGCAGTTTGACCGGCAGGAACTGCAGGGTGTGTCTGGGGCGCCGAAACTACAACCTCACAGCATCGCCCTCGCTAAAATACCCCACATGTGCCACACACCCCCCGCCTCACTAACAGACCTTGCCAGAAAAAGAGAGCAACCAACATCAATCGGCACTGAAGCCCATGAGCAGCTGAAGAAATCATTTTCTGTTTGTTTCCGTGGCGCACACCCTTATCAAGAACGACTTGCAATGACTTACATATCATCAAACACTACATATCTCTTTATAGAGCTGGATATTTCCTGAAGCAATTTCTCCAGTTAAGAACCTTGCTCAGAGGTTCAACAGCAGTGCCCCTATCTTACATTAGTTAATAAGGAAGAAAACAGGTCTTTAACAGACACAGACAGGAGAAATTTGATGCCTGCAATCCCTTATGGTTTCAGCTAGGTCAAACCGCATTCAAGATGTTGCCTGACAGGAAAATTTGAATAAACCATAATCGTTAGGTGTGGAGAGAGGTTAAGCTTCTCTGGTTGTGGATGAATCTATTGTAAAATATAGAAGGGAATGATTTTTTTTCCTTTAAAATGGATCAGCAGGTTCTCATTTACAAACTGAGGTATGAGCTAGGGCTCTGATTGGCTGTCAGGCGATGCTCCCACCTATGTCACCACAATGAAATTCCTGAGAAGAAGCGTGCCGTTGTGTGTCGGTTCATAACAGCTTCTCTTGACAGCTCCTTTGCGTGCGTCATGAGACACCTGGCTTAGTTTCTTTTTAGGCTATCAGATTTTTTTCCTGCACGCTTCTTTGATTGCTTGTTTTGTTTAGCTAGACAGGGTTGCAGTCCGTGGGCTAACAATGACCTTTCAGGCTAAACATGCCCTTCTACTTATTCAGTTGCCCAAGAGACTCTTAGCATGATTCTGGGATCATATTTACTGAGTGTATACTTTAATACAGTAACACAGAACACCAAGACAAAACATGCATACTGTCATTTAAAATCGCACAATACTGATATTCACTCGAGGGTTGACAGCAGAAAGAAATGCATTGTTCAGCTATAAGAATGGGGATTACTGAGCAGTATGGCACCATTTTCATTCAGTTCGTTAATGTGAAATCTTGGAGACTATGGCACCAAAAAGTACACTGCGCCAACACTTGAAAAGATTTCACTGTCCAGAATTCAACCCCCTGTACTCTTCCGATCGCAAACACGCACTACTGACCCTGGGTGCGAGGCCTAGTTTTTTGTGTGACTGCTGAGGCAGCACTGAGAAACAGGGCAACAGGCTATCAGAATGACCACTCATGATGTATCAGTCCAATGAGCAGCTACGTGATGAGCAGTAATGACCAATCAGGACCTGCTCCTCAAGGACCTTTCTCCCACATGGGCACAGTGACAGTCCATATTCTGAACCCAGTTTTACAGCTTCATTTTTACAATTTTGCACTAAGGAAGAAAAACCAGAAAAGATCTTATCAGTTTGTTTTGAGATTATTTTTGTACACTCTAAAAACGACTATCGTTTTTAGATTTGCTCATATGAATATGAAAAACAAAAAAAGAAAGATGCAGGTGCATTCTGGCAACACACCAACGTCAGTATTTATTCACCGCTTTTGAGGAATCGTTTCTGTGTGTGGTTTTTTTTTTTTTTTTCTTTTAATTAGGTGATCTCAGTCCTCCACTAATCGCGGCATTATGGAAGTCAAAACTCGTCAGGCCATTTTTTCACTCTCTCTCTCTCTCTCTCTCGCTCTCTCTCTCTCTCATGCTCTTCCCAACCCCCACCCCTCTCCCTGCCCCCTCCTCCCCCCGCCCCCTCTCTCTCCACCCTTCCCCCCCTTTCCGCCCGGTCCTCCTCTCCTTGCTCCAGAACTGTCAGATCACATTAACTGCTCTCACACTCAGCGCCTGCAGAAATAACAGCCACGAACCTCGCTGGACAGCCCGATTCTCCTGCTCCAGTTACCTTCTGACAAAACAGAATTTGTTGGGAAAATACTGATGTTATTTTATTCATCGCTGAGTCCCTCACTTACACAATGCGCCCCACTAAACAGGAGAAAAACTTTGCCGGGGTCGACGCTTTCGTAACGCGGTGACGTTTGCGTCACACTGAGGGCTGAGCACTGAACGCTGAACGTTGATGTTCAGCTTAATCGGGCTCTCTGCATCCCCTTGCTCTCTCCCTGGGCCTGGGTCAGAGTGGGTGACTACGGTAAACCAGGGAGAGAGGAGGGAAAAAACAGAAATGTTTCTGATATCATTATGCCGTCTAAAAATAGACCCCCCCGAAAAACTGCTCATTATGGAGGACAAACCTACTAATTTAGTGTGCTTAGTGCCGCGCTGAATTTAGAGGCTATGGGTCTGGCCTTGGTGAGACGTGATGATGCGAGTATGGACGAGCCGCGCGGCCTGCGAAGCGCAACAGCTTCCCGTTTAATCTCTGCGTTTCCCCCCCGATTCCCCCCGCTCCTGCAGGCGTTAGGCCTGCACGCACCCCTACACGGGCGGGTTAAAATCACAGCAGCGTTTGCGGAACGGTTTCGTTTTTTAATTTTGAAAATCACATTTCACTCTGTGGACGGTCTCCGCTCGAGCAAGCAAAACACGCTCCACAAGGAGGGGTTTCGGGGATGCTGGAAATCCGTTCCAGATACGTCACGGACACCGGGAAGGCTTGGCGAGGCGGCTCGAGCCGTCGGCGCCACCATTTTCTGTCTCCGCGCGGACGATGTCAGCGGTTTGGTCGCGGGTTCCCGTCACACGAGTCCTGAATTGAACCCCCCTGCGCAGGACACGCCCCACTCTCCCTGAAAGCGGCCGCCCTTCCCGAACCACGGGCCAGCGCGTGCCAGCTCAGAGAGGGGGCCCCGTGCGGAGCCACACGCCCGCTCACCGTCAGCCTAATCGGAAAGCGCCCGGCACAGTCCCACCTTTCAAATCGCATTAGCGTGCGCCGCCTTTACTTCGCGTACTTATTTTTGGGCAGTGTGGAGTAATGCTTAGGGAGCCAGGCTCGGGAATCAGAGTGCTGCAGCTTCAGATACCGGATACAGAGCTACCGCTGTTCCCCTGAGCAATGCAGCCTACCTGAACAGCTCAGCAAAGATCGTGCTGTTCAACTGCATTAACACACAGCATATAATGCCACATTAAGTATTTTTTAAAAAGTAAGCTATGTAAGCCACAAGGAGACGAGTGGAAATCATTTCTACAGTATACACACTGTAATATAAAAATCATATTGCATTACATACATATTATATCAGATATTACATACAATCAGACTAGAAATGTATACTAACTGGTGCCGCCTAAATGATGGCAAAAAAGCCAACTTTTTTTGTGTTGTTTTTGTTTGGCTGTCTGTCTGTCTATCCGTCCGTCCATCTGGCCTGTTGTTTTACGAGGAGGAGGGCGGCAGCAGAGGCCCCACGCTCCAGTGTACAGGTTTTTACTGTGAGCTCCAGCGCACGCTGTGATTTCAGCCCCGAAATGACAGACCGTGTCCCTCGGGCGTCT
The DNA here is from genome assembly GCA_019176425.1 of Megalops atlanticus. NCBI lineage: Eukaryota > Metazoa > Chordata > Actinopteri > Elopiformes > Megalopidae > Megalops > Megalops atlanticus. The sequence continues at coordinate 5,679,517 of CM032878.1, forward strand.
GGGTGGGGACGTAATGACACGTTACGCCGGCCAACGTGACTATTAGCCAGCCCTCTCGAGCAGGAACTGACAACAGCCCAACCCTGTTATTAAAGGCTAAGAGGCCTCTAATCAGGTGCACAGAGCCCCCAGCCCCCCCCCCCCATCTCCCCGCTCCCCGATTTACAGGAAAGAGCGTCCTCCGGTAAGGAAGGGGGGCACCGAAGCCGAGGCGGGCCGGGCCGGGCCGGTCCCCTCACTCCGAGGCCGTGCCCCGTCCCCTTCGCCTCGACCGCGATAGGAAACCGAAAACAAACACCGCCGAGATCCCCCCCTCTCTGACACGCCCCTGTGAACGCGCGGGGTAGGTCCCGGCCGCATTCCAGGAAAGCTTCCCAGCTAAGAAGAATGTCAAAACCCCGTGCCGCACGTCTCCAGCACTGGAGTGCTCAGCCAATCACGCCCTGCGGTCTTCACAGCCAAATACCTACCTGTCTGGACTGCGGCGGGTTGCACAATCACCTGAACATGCACGCGTGCACGCAAACACAGGCAGGCACACACACAGACACACACACAAACACACAGACTCACAGATTTGGACCGACACACACAAACAGGCACAGAGACACAGACAAAGAGACACCCTCTCACACACACACACACACACACACACACACACACACACACACAGCAGACTAACACCCTAGGACTCAGACCTCCTTCTCCCCTGCTGCAAACGCAGACGGCTTTGTTTCTGGCCCGCTGTCTTCCTGCCACTTTCCTCAAAGTTTCTCATTGTCAGCACAAGAGCGCAAGACTACTAAAACTCCATATTATTATTTTTCTAAAAATACAGACTAGATTCTAATTTTACAGCATTCTCGATCTGGCCTGAAAAATCATGGACAACACACAAAAGGACTGACATGAAAAAGAGGAGTAGAGAAAGAGAGAAAAATGTGACAGAACTGAGTGTTGAGTTTGTGGAAGTCGGAAGTGGCACTGCAAAAGTTGAGATATGAAGCTGTGAGAAGCCTACCCAACCCCCCACCCCCTCCCCCTCTTCAGAATCCCCCCCGGCGATGGTCTGCCTTCAGAGCTAGCGCGACAGGGCTCCCCGGCCAATCCCTTTGAACGTTGCGCATAATTATCGCTCGGCCACCCGAAACGGAGCCCAAACCAGCAGCTGCGTCGCACCGTGACTCGTTAAGGTCATCACAACACAGGAAACGTTTCCGTGGAGACCTTATCTGCGAGATCACAGAGGTAATTATCTCAGGATCCTCGGATTCCCGCGCGCTTACGTCGCCACGATGACGACCCGGCTTGGTATTTGGACGACGACCAGCTTGGTGTCGTTCGTTTCCAGATGGCGAGATAAGGCACACTCTGAATGACGATGACTGAATCCAGCACTGCTGACAAAGGCTGGAGTCACTTCCAGAGAAACTGAGGTCGACTTCAAAATATTTCAGGCCTGAACCATCAAGGACCTTTGCTGGCTTCTCACTTTATTTTCCTTGAGTAACACTACCTCATTTTGACAGGGTGTGTTTCTCATATCAGGATTGATTGGGGGGCAGTCTATTAGAAAACACATGGCCAATGCTACATAAAATCTAAGAAACAAGCAGCAGCATCAAACTTTCACATGACTCCAGCATTACTTTAAATGAAGCATGAATGCATTCATTTGGCAGTGTAGCATAGTGGTAAGGAGCAGGACTCATAACCAAACAGCTGCTGGTTCAAGTCTGCACTTGGGCTGCTGCTGTACAACTGCCTCAGTAAATATCCACCTGTATAAATGGATATCATGTAAAAATTGTAACCTACATAAGTCATTCTGGATAAGAGTGCCTCTGAATGACAATAATGTGATGTAATATATAAATCTAATATATAAATCTAATAGCCTGCTGTGAAAACATTATGTTACATTGTTCTGCTCTATGTCCTACACCGTCGCTAGTAGGATATAGAGGCTACATACATCTATTTGAGCCATTACTTCAGGACAGCCTGAACCTGCCAAATCATGATTCGAATTTAAACTGCAAATGGAGCAACATTACATTTATTAACAGCAACGCTCATCAAGAAGAACATAGAGTATTTAATGAGAAGTCGTGATCATTACTCTTAGAAACACGTTAGGCACGTCCCCACGGGATTCCTGTCAGGCGGTTCGGCGGTGACAGCTATTCGTCACACGAGCCCAAACGCAGCGGCGACGGAAAGAACGAAGCACATCAGACGTCAGGCCGGGGGGAGTCGACTGTCTCTCACAAAGCCGGGCGCCCGGGTTTCTGAAGGGATCTCTGAGCGGAATTAACTGCCCCGATAAAACCTCATTGGTTTTTCAGCCAGAATCATTCAAACTAATATGAGCCGCCATATAGCTGTCTCTTCCGCCTACAAATATGAATTATTCATACACTTGTGTCTTGTAAAGCGTTCTTTGGGGTTTTTATGTCTTGTAAAGTGATTTTTCACACAGGCAGGTTTACGCGCTGGAGCTTGATTGCTTGATTGACTGCCTAATGGACAGATGGATGGGTCAAATGAAACCGCGCCGAGGATATAGGTCCGCAAGCGAGCCCTGACAACCAGGCAGTACACAAAGTGCTCATTCATCCCCCTGACCCAGGAGAACACTGAGGGATTCACATTCCAGTCCTCAGATACACTGCAGACACCACCACGCACTTCCCCCCCATCGTCTTTTTTTTTCGTGCTTCTGAGGAGAGTTTATTCTGATGTATCTTAATTTGGCAGAGTGGAACATCGAGTTAGGCAGACTCAGCTGTCAGTGTCCTCTGGAGCCGATAACTGCTGTGACATTCCGTAAAGAGTTTCGCTTCTCTTTTGCTTCATTTTCCCACTCCTGCGACTGTTAGCATTGCTGCATGCTGCGAAGAAGACATGCGTGCCCTCAAACTTTAACTAAGGAAGCCCCCCACTCATTCGGTAAGGGGATATCTTCCCCCACTCATTCAGTAAGGGGATATCTTCCCCCACTCATTTGGTAAGGGGATATCTTCCCCCACTCATTCAGTAAGGGGATATCTTCCCCCACTCATTCAGTAAGGGGATATCTTCCCCCACTCATTCAGTAAGGGGATATCTTCCCCCACTCATTCGGTAAGGGGATATCTTCCCCCACTCATTCGGTAAGGGGATGTCTTCCCCCACTCATTCAGTAAGGGGATATCTTCCCCCACTCATTCGGGATGTCTTCCCCCACTCATTCGGTAAGGGGATGTCTTCCCCACTCATTCGGTAAGGGGATGTCTTCCCCCACTCATTCAGTAAGGGGATATCTTCCCCCACTCATTCAGTAAGGGGATGTCTTCCCCCACTCATTTGGTAAGGGGTTGTCTTCCGCCACTCATTTGGTAAGGGATGTCTTCCCCCACTCATTCAGTGAGGGATATCTTCCCCCACTCATTCAGTTGAGTATCTTCCCCCACTCATTCACTGCCATATGTCTTCCCCACTCATTCAGGCTCTTCTTTCCCCACTCATTCAGTCAAAGTCGCATGTTTGGTACTCATTCGGTAAGGGTTGTTGTGACGGGTTCAAGGCCGGGTGGGGTGACTGCTCTGCCATGCCCGAGGCCTGGCTCTTTGGCGTGGTGTCAGAAGTGGGATGGCTGGCTGCAAGGCCATTGGGGGACTGCGTGCCCTTCGCTGAAATGGTGTCAGGAGTGGGATGGCCCCAAGGTTAGGTTGACCCGGTGTGAGGGACCCCAGAGATGGGTTAGGTTGACCCCGTGTGAGGGACCCCAGAGATGGGTGAAGCACGAGTGAGTGGGGCACTCTGGGATGGGAGAAGTACGGCAGGGGAATGCGGGATGGACGCCTGTGTGCGTGAAGCGCATGGGCACACTTCCCGAAGGGGATGGCAGTGTGACGGAGTGCTGTCACTACGGTTGAGTATGTGCTTTGACTGCCATACCAACGAGCCTGGCTCTTTGGCGTCACGGTCAAAGTCGCATGTTTGGTACCCCATAGACCCGGGTTCAAGGCCGGGTGGGGTGACTGCTCTCGCCCTTCTCTACAGTTGTCTTCCCCCACTCAGTTGGTAAGGGGATGTCTTCCCCCACTCATTCGGTAAGGGGATGTCTTCCCCCACTCATTTGGTAAGGGGTTGTCTTCCCCCACTCAGTCGGTAAGGGGATTTCTTCCTCCGCTCAGATGGTAAGGGGTTATCTTCCGACATGGCTTTTGATTTGGTCCTGTCTAGGCCTTGGTACAATGGCATAATAATTGTCAGAAACCTTTGACTATGATGCATACATTTCTGCTGAAATGAAAAATAATAAAAAACAAACAAAAACAAACACACAAAAAAACAAGTTTGTACAGTGGCCCTACTGCGAATGAGAGCTGCACGCGCACATTTGGAAGAATGATGAGCTGAACGATAAACCTGTTTATGGGAATTACGTTAAGAATGAGCATGCAGATGGGATTACTGTCTGTCAAACAGTTTAATTTCCCATCTGTTTGCTTCATTCGTCCCCTTACATCTGCCATCTTTAAACGCGGCTCCACCAATAGCCACACAGCTATTGTTTTTTGTTTTGTTTTGTTTTTTTAATCCATCTGAACGATGCCAGGGCTTTCCTCTCTGAATTAATAAAAAAAGAGAAATGCCAAAAAAATTGCAGACTGTGGTAAAATTGATAAAAAAGAAGACTTACTCCATCTTTCATTTTTGCCTTTTTAATTCTGATGCAAGCAATGGCAGCTGCTTATTATCAGACAAAAAGTATTTATGTATATTGTGTGGTTACGTGTGTTAACAATCACTGAAGATGAAAGGATGGATACATCAGTCCCAACACGGGTGGATCCATCATGTGCAATCAGAGTCTTACTCACATCTGAATCATACTCCTGAGGTACTCATGGTAGCTTTAACACACATTTACTACTGTGGGAAATACAGGACCACTGTCTGGTCATGTATCTGGAAAGAATTAGAACTGACTAAATCTTTCCACATAATTTCTTCAGTCATAGATTTTGGTTCATGAATATTCATAAGAGTCACATTTTCTTAGTTAATGTACATAACAGTGCTGCCAATCAGTGATTGTTTTTGTAGTCTGAGATGCTACATAAAAGCTTCAACCTGGAACATTATCATTAAGAGGGTCCTTTTTGCTTCATCACACAGTAATTCTGCTCTTGACAAATTACACAATATTTGGGTGGTTTGTGAAAGGATTTGTTTCAGACATTCCCAATGAATACCCATCTCGTAGGGTTGATTGGCAGCTTTTAGGCATGTCCAAACAGTGCTATACCATAATCCTCTGGAGAAAGTATCCGTATTTGACTTGTGATTAAACAGACAAGGCCTGCTTGGCAGAAGGCATATGGCACATTCGAATCAGACAAACCCCTGAAGACCACAATAAATACCAACTATGAAACTGTGTCTGCTCCTTGTGTCCTCAGAGTTTTGAAAGTAACCAATTGAAACATAATTATGTAATAAGCACTACTACAAAAAAGTACCAGTCAAACAAATATATCATGAAAAAAAAACATTTCATAAAAAGTGACAAGAATATTGTATTAAGCAATTAAACTTTAAAAAAGAATTTTCAAGGAGTGGGGTGCTCTAGATCCCTTTCAAAAGCTAAAATATTAAATGAACTGTTCTTTCTCAAAGTATGACCTGATATCAATATTAAGATTAAGGTTTCATTTCAGTCACACTGAGGCACTTCGGAAAGTGTATTTATCTTACTTACCTAAATGATTTTCATTCATTCCATCTGTGTAGGAGAGAGAGAGAGAGAGAGTTAATGTCATTTCAAATCGCATATCTTTCATTTAAGCACCCAGAGACACTGAGAAAAAAGTTTAAAATATATAAAGGCAGTGAAATGGTGTAATAATGGTTTGCCTGCTGCATCACTGCATACATCCACTGGAGCTACAGCAGAAGGAGAGGAGTTAGCTCACTGTACAACGCAAGCTCTAACTCCAACACGCGGAAAGACCGCTGCAGATAGTGCTGACGGTGAACAGCGAACCACGAGAGGGAGAACCTCAGACCCAGAGGGGTCACGGAGTTCGTAATGGCGGAGGGAGAGACGGAGCAGATGGAAGTGGTTAGCGCGGGGGATCGGCCGCGTCGTTCCCCGGCCCCTACCTTCTGCCTGTTACACAAACAAACACCCGAGAGCGCAGCTGTGCTCGGGGGCCTGGGAGCAGGCCGGAGTGGGGGTGAGGGGACGCGGCGCTGACGGACATGCAGAGAGATCAACCTCCCGGGGGGGAGCGCAAGGCCAAACAGCGCCGACGCTTTAAACCAAAAATCCCGGACTGAAAAAACCTGGACTGGCGTTCCCATCACTCGGCCTCACTGAGCCTCTCGGTCAGAGCCAAACTGAGCTCTGCGGGTTCTCTCTCGCTTAGATTGCTGAGTCTGGATACACACCCTGATCCTGCCTCACACGAGCTGCATTAAGGAGGGATCTGCTACTTGCAGTACCACACGGATACAAAAACCGTTCATGTGAACTCATAACTTCCATCATCAATCTCGATAGGGAAAGATAATGTTACAGGTAAATGGGATGACTCACTCTAACTGCACTTAAAAAACAAAACAGCCTGTGAAAAAAGGAAGCTTTGTTGTGTGAGTAAACTCTGTTCACATTTCCATACCTCTCCCCCCACAAGGTGGTTTCAGAACATCCCTGCAGCCCTGTGGGGTCTGGCTGGGCTCACCTGCTGGCTTCAGGAGAGGCGAAGCAGACGTGCCCGGGCCTGCTGCTGCCGCTGCTGTCTGACAGCTGTGCGTTTTCTGCACACGTATACGCCTGGAGGAGGGGGGGGGAGGCAGAGACGCCCAGCGCCAGAGCCAAAATGGAGTCGCGGCGCAGGGAGAACAGGGAGCGGAGCCCGGCGAAGCCGCCGCAGAGACAGCACAGATGGGAGAATCCCTCACCCCCTTTCCCAGGAACGGCTCTGTGCTCGGCCGCGAGCTAAACCGCAGGCCGAGAGGGAAAAAAAGGAAGCCCAGAGCGACACAGCCAGAGCCAGCGCCGGGGCCTCGCGGCGAGGCCTTGGCTATCTGACGCAGCCAGATCTGAGGAGGCACAGCCAGGCATCGCTGTTGTGGCTCTTCCCCTTAAATGCCATTGGATTTGCTGTTAGCGAGCCAGCGCATGCTAACTCAGACAGACCTAACTCTGCCACCAGCAGCCATGTAAAGCCAGACCAGATTCTGAAAAAGACACAGCATAGTGGTAAGGAGCAGGGCTCGTAACCAAAAGATTGCTGGTTCAGTGCCCTGCTGGGGCACAGGTGCTGTACCCTTGGGCAAGGTACTTAACCCACCGCTCTGGATAAGAGCGCCTGTTAATTGACCCCAACAGCAGAGCAGTACCGAGGGCAATGTCACAGGGATGGAGGAGAGAGAATCCCCCCGGTCCGTACCCTCCCTCTGTCACCGCGCCGGGCGCCACGCCGTCACGGAGACATGTGGACCGTCCGCGGCAGGGCGGCCAATCACAGAGCCACATCCGAGTCGTTAAGCTAGAACAGAGCGTTCCCTCGGAGCCACCCTGGGGTCAGTGTTTAATGCTCTTACCCATGTAGCTCCAATACTCCAATGCACATACAAAGAGCCACGTTTACGAATTTCATGCACAGATGAAAGATTACAATGCGGGGACGGGTGGAGGCAAGGTCACAGCTGGACGGACTCGGACTGGAACAGAGGAATCTGGAGGGCGTGCGCGAGCCTGCTGGCCCTGCCCAGGTTTCCAGCGAAGGACGGAGACCGGAGAACACAGCAGAGTGCAGGTGACACAGAGACTGAGCGTCAGTCACACTCCGGTGGCTCTCCCATTCACCCGAGGCCGCCGGGTCGAGCCCCAGCGCCTACCACCAGCTCCAACCGCCATTTCACGCCAGACACACACTGGCATGTTACCAAACGCTAACAAGATGTCACTTCACAGTTCACACATGGTGTACAAGACACAAGAGACTGCCTACATATTTTGTAAAAAAAACACTTATTTAGTACCATCACATTAAGAGATGAATGTAGTAAAGAGTTTGTGAAGAGAATTTCAGCTGAATGGAGTCAATAACTCCATTCAGCTGAATGGTGAAATGAGACAGAGCTGAGCGGGTGAGAAATAAAAGCGGGTGAAATGAGACACAGCTGAGCGGGTGAGAAAAAAAAGCGGGTGAAATGAGATGGAGCTGAGCGGGTGAGAAATAAAAGCAGGTAAAACGAGACGGAGCTGAGCGGGTGAGAAACGAAAGCGGGTGACATGAGACAGAGCTGAGTGGGGTGAGAAATAAAAGCGGGTGAAACAGGGCAGAGCTATCCAGGTAAGCCAGGAAAATGAGCAGGGCTAAATGAGCACATTCAGGACCCTCTTGATTTAATTCACTGTAATCAAGTCCCACCCTGTGGGGACAGATTCTGCCCTTTGCTCATATGAGCTCGACGGTGAATACAGTAACCCTTTCAGTGAGGAAAGAATATGACACTGAGCATGCCCTGATAGTCAAACACACCATCCTGCCCACTGCCAAGAATAGCACAGCCTTAAAAGGCAGAAATGGTGAGATCACTCAAAAAAAAAGAAATAGGGCACAGCTGTTTAGGACTGTGGGCTACAGCTTAGACTGAATACGTCGTGGAAAATCAAATCAGAAAGTAACATAAATCACAATGCCACGTTTTGCAATTCAAATGGCGCACGGCGACGATTTCTGGATAACTCAAACAGCTCTTTATGCCGCGTGTTTGTTTGCCTTTTTTGATCCGAGACCCGCGCATCGGTGTTAAGACACAATGGAGGCGACGACAGACTGAGGGAATATTAAATGGAACTGGATAAATAATGGAGGGAGGCAGATGAAATATAGATGGAGACAGCTCCTGTGGTGTGTACTGCGGGCCCCTGCTCAACCTGGGGAGGAAAAAAAAACAAAAAACAAAAAAACAAAAAAAAGAGAGAGAGAAGGGATGCTGAAACGCGAGTGATGAGGCCAGGGAAGTCAGCGAAGGGTGTGGCAGTCCAGAAAAGCGGAGACGGGGTTTTTATTTGTTCCGTTTGGTTTACGGGACTTGTGCTACGCCCCCGGGGGGTCTGATGAGGTATGAGGAGGCTCTGACTCACTCCGCAGACACATACCGCCATCACACCCCTCGGGCCTTTATTTCCACTATGGGCCACTGGCCCAGCAGCTACAGGTGAGCAGCCCTGTGACTATGACCATGTGTCAGACTGCGCCCACACACACACACACACATACACACACACACACGCACACACACACACACACACACACACACACACACACACACACACACACACACACGCGCACACACACACACTACACACACACACACATACACACACACACACACACACACACACACACACACACACACTACTGTCATTTAGCAGACACTCTTATCCAGAGCGACTTCCACAGGTTACAATTTTATCCATTTATACAGCTGGATATTTACTGAGGTGATTGCGGGGTTAAGTACTTTGCCCAATGGTACAACAGCAGTCCCCCGCAGGGAATCAAACCAGCAACCTTTAAGCTACGAGCCCTGCTCCTTACCACTACGTCACACTGTTGCCCATACACACACACACACACACACACACACACACACACACACACACACACACACACTAGGTTCCTCGTGAATCAACACAACCATCAGTGCAAAGGAATCCGGGCAAGAGAGCACACTCGCAAGGGTTCCGGCTTGTGTAGCCGTGGCGACTCAGATCTGGACCAGATACAGCCGCTTCCAGACGGCTCCCTCTTCTGTGAACGTAGCTGTCAGATCCCGAGATTGACAGAGTTGAGTAAATTTGCAAAACTTCCCCCGTCCAGGCTGATTGACACAGAATAGACACACAGCACGTTAATTACCCACTTAGCAGCTGGCAGTCTGGGTCGTAGAAACCAAAATTTATGCAAAATCTGCATTTTTTTTTCTGTTCAGCAGATGACAGCTCTGGATGTGAAATATCTAGGTTACCTAGTAACCCAGTGTCTGTTCCACAGATAGCCCAGGACTCCTAGCTCATGAAAGAAAGGCAGTGGGAGAGAGGAGAGGGGTGGGGGGAGGGGGTGACCCAAGAGAGTGTCTCGTTCTCAGACCTTCGCTCTGTGACTGCAGGCTAAAAATACACCACTTCCTGTTCAGCAAGAAGCCTGGCTTCCCCAAACGAGTTAAATCATTGAAGGCCCACACAGGCAAGGGGGGGCAGGAAAGCCATTAATGCTTCTCCCCCCTGGCAATTTCAGGGTTTTCTTTTTTCGGCCTTGCCTTTACAGTAGCCACGTACTGCGGCGCACAGACACACGCTGTGGAGGCATTAACAGAGCTCTCTTTGGTTTCATTACCATCAAAACCGGAACCCCTAGCAACGTGAGAGCCGGCTCTCAGTTCGCTTAACACTGCCGAAATTCGGAAACGATCATTAAGATGAAACTCTGGCGGGAGCCCTACGCGCCCACACAGGGCCAGACCCCGTCAAAAGGCATCAGTAAGGAGAAGGAGCACTGCGAACAGGCAGATTCAGGAAGGGACCCATTCCCCACACTCAAAACTAATGGTCAGATTAGATTACAAAGAGCAGATTTTAAGGGAGCACCTTAATGACCGACTGCCATCTAACCGGGAACGAGGCTGTGGTCACTCAAGTGATGAGCAGCTCTGGTAACTAAATCTTTTTTTTTTTCCTTCACCATTTGGTTTGCTTCAGCAGGAGAAATTTTCTTGACAATTTGTCTTTGTAATTGTGAAAGGAAGGACATGGAAAAGGCCAGCTACAAGATGACGATCTACTACAGCTCCACCAAAGAGTTTACTGTGACAATTTTCACAGCATCGCAGACAGGCAGATACATGGGTATCGGAAAGTTTTTGTTTTTGTTTTTGTTTTCTCTTCACCCCTGTCATCCTGCCTGATGTTAGGTATTCAAGTGAAGGAGGGAGTGCCTGCCCTAGAGCCAGGCATGCCCAGACGCATCTTTATTTGGTCTAGCTCTCCGTGTCTCAGTAACCCCCTGACCCCCAGAAACAGGACCCTGAGAACAGGCCGCACCTGTCACTCCACAGCGGGGCCCTCGGGGAACAGCCCCCAGGGTTCAAGTGTAGCAGCCAGAGGTGAGCGAGACGGGGGCCCCGATCCCAAACACCCGACCTAACCTGGCGCTTCTGACACCCTTCCCAAAAACCCCAGCCAAGTTCAAAGAGGCAGGAGCCCAGACTCCAGGCCCAGAGATCAAAGTCTTACACCAGCGGGTCCACCGATGCAATCTGGATTCCACCCGCTCCCTGTTTCGGCGCTTTGTAGGGTTGTTAACTCCTAATGCTAACAGCCTCCCTGTCACTTCTCATTCCTCAGCTCTCCTTGCCCTAAATAAAGGTTGCGACTACAGACCGAGTACAATGGCTTTTTTAAAAAGAGCCGTTGCTTTGTTCAAAACTCGATTAGCTATTGGCTTTTAGTTTTTAACCTAACGAGACGGAGCCAAATGCAGCGAATTGGGGTGAGCTTCCCTGCCGGACCTGGGGAATCTCTCAGCGGTATGCAGAGGGGTTGTGTGGGAGAGCGGGGAGGCCACTTTGATTACGAGTGCGAGACAGAGGCCCCTCAGCTGGGAGACCCCAAAAATAAAGGCCATCTCCACAAAGGCGCAATCCTGCCTCCGGCGCGGGGGTGTAAAGCTCACCTCCGGGGGCGCCCCACGCACCCCCCCACACTTTGCTCACATCCCTGCTCTTAATTACTTAATCAGCCCCATCACTCACTCGGGTTCCCTCTAACTCCCGCAAACGGTAAATAATCGCTAATGATTTCATTTCTGCCCTCTGCTCCAGGGCTGCTCCGCCGCAGTTTATTTTGGGAAGTGGCTCTGTGTTTTAGCACACACGGCTAACTAGCTAATTGGACAGACCAAGCCAGGAGAGGCAGTTTAGAACTGAAAGTGCCGGCTCCGCAGTCCCCCCCGGGACGCCTGTTTCAGAACACCCCCGTGCGGGAGTGCGAGGGCAACGCCGGGGTAAAGCCCGGCGCGTAGTGCAGCACAGCAGAGTGTGTCTCCGCTCTCTCCTCTACAGCTCGGCGCAGTGCGGATCACAGAGAGGCTGCAGGATCTGTCTGGGCAGAGATCAAAGCGCAGCACAGACGCTTCCTCCAGCCGGCTTCCCAGCCTCCCTGTCTCTGCAGAGCCCCGCCGCTCTCTCTCCCTCTCACAGGAAGCTGCGTTTTTCTGCGCATCGCACACAAGCGTCGGGCCTGGAGACCGGCGCAGGGTTGGGGAGAATGAAAGGAGCGATCTGAGCGCTTTCAAGGGAGGTGTGCTAAATCTGACACCTGAGATTACAGAGCGGAGATACAGCACACGGGTGCGTGTAGAATTGAAAAAACATCACATATGCGCGCGCGCACACACACACACACACACACACACACACAGAATGCATGCATAAAAATACACACTCTCTGACACCACACTTCCTCAACAGGGAAGGCTAAAGTGAAGACTGTGGCTCTTGTGTCTTTACTCGCAGGTGGAGCAGTGATGGACTCCAAGCCAAAGACGGGACATTAACTCTTTGGGCCCTGCATTCCCTTCTCTCCAGCACCAGGAAGAGCCCCATGGGCATCACTCTCCTCAAGGTCAGGAATGCTGCTTATCAACAAAAACCCTCATGCGCACATACGCTATTAACAGAACAGAACAGAATAGCTTCACTGTCCACGGGCGGAAAACCGTCCTTGGATGCACACAAATAAGTACATCATTAAGACACTTATTACAACATTGATTAAAAACCTCATAAACCAAAGAGATCTGTTAGAATTCCTAACACACCACCTACTCACAACCAAAATACAATATCTCGTGACCAACGTGTAAAAATATAAAAGAGCTGTTTCTGCCAAATGTGTATATTATTCACGTAAGTGATTCACTTATTGAGTGTAACAGTAAGCCTTCCATTTAAGAAGCTAAAATAAGCTCAGGAATTTATTAGCTGTATAACCAAGTAAACAATGACATATTAAAAATGTATTTGTTAGAGCTGAATGGAGTTCTTAATGGGGACAGAAATCCTGGCTGATCCTGCCGATGCATTTGATGGAATTTGGAATTTGCATTCAGGCATAGAGGGAGGGCGGTGTTCGCTTAAAAACAGGACTAATATAGCGTCTAATCTCCAGCATCGCTCTTCTGCTTCCTGCACTGCGAGCTCAGCGCAGTCACGACCGCCTTCCCTCAGACCTGCGCGGGGCAGAGAGCGACACCACTCTCCCGGGCTGGCGTAACCAGCATGCTCCTGTCTGAGCATCTCTCTCTCTCTCTCTCTCTCTCTGTCTCTCTCTCTCTCTCTCATTGTCATCTCACAGAACCTCTTATCCAGAGCGATTTACACACATTTAGGTTACAATTTTATCCATTTATACAGCTGGATATTTACTGAGACAACTGTGGGTTAAGCACCTTGCCCAAGGCTACAGCAGGAATACAGCAGCTACTACAGGAATCGAACCAGCAACCTTTTAGCTGTAAGTCTAGCTCCTTACCACTACGCCATAATGCTGCCCCCTCTCTCTCTCTCTCTCTCTCTCTCTCTCTCTCTCTCTCTCTCTCTCTCTCTCTCTCTCTCTCTCTCTCTCTCTCTCTCTCTCTCTCTCTCTCTCTCGACATTACTGCAGATCTGTGAGACACATCCCCCCCTTTGTTATATAAAAGTCCTATTTCACAGCTTTAAAAAAAAAAAAACATTGCCACAACTGGCAGCGCAGTAAAATGACCTAGTTTCCCAGTGGCCCAGAAAGTGCAGCGATAATTCCCAAGGTCTGGTTCAGACGGGCTGACGGGCGCAGACCCCGACTGTCCTGCATGATTAAAGGCCGTGCCACAGCTCAATGGAGCCCCGTCTTTCCCAGCCCTCCTCCCGGCACACGGCTACGTGACCGACTGTGGGGAGGATGGGGCGGACTGGCAGGACTGGGGGGGGGGGGTGCTGCACCAGCCTCCTCGCATGCACGCCTGCATGCCTGTGCGCACGCACGCAGAAGGGAAGGGATCCTTTGAAGACGTTTAAAACCCGCAGCTCCTCCGCAGCCGTGTGTGAGAGCGCACGTGTGTGTGTGTGTGTGTGTGTGTGTGCGTGCGTGTAGGGGATGGGGGGGTGTCTACACACACTCTAACACAGCCATGCGTGTGGTACGGAGCTGAGTGGAATGCACCAACGTCCCCAGAGAGCGCTTCCAGGTAACGGGCCCTGCTTCGTCCCCGAGCCGGAGGGCTGTGAACTGGCTTGTCATCACCGGGCCAGCTGTGAGATGCGGTGCGGGGGGAGTCAGATCTGATCCTGGATCAGCCGCACACGCAGGCACGGCTGGGGGTGGGGAGGTGGGGGTTGGGGGGCAGGGGGTGTCAGGGAGTGTAAGCCTCAAAGCCGGGGGACACTACTAAAAAAAAAAAAAAAAAAAAAAAAAAATGCCATGAGAGACTGGATCTCTGACAGGTTCCCGAATCCTGAGCTCAAAGCAACCTGTCATGCCGAGATCTCCACCTCCCTTCCCACAATCCCCCCGGCCCACCCCCAGAGCTCACCCAGTACACGAAAGCACGCCTATCTCTAAAACAACAGGCCATTCCTCCAACCAATCAGATCACCCTGGCAGAGGAGGACAGTAGGGCTGGACTGTGCTCTCTGAACATCCCCTGCTCTGTGTAACCACATCTGTGTACAAAAGAAATCTGTGTGCTCCCCTCTGAAAAAAACACCTCATTCTCTATTCATGAGAGCACAATGAAAGATGAAAAATGACAGGCAGGGCTAAGTAACAATACTATTTTGACATTATTATATATTACGATATTTAAAAATGTAGTATAAACATACAATGAATTGTGGTTGCTATTTAAAATACTACCTTCGACATGATGGGGGAGCATGGCTTACACAAATAAGAGGATTACCGAGGAGCTGCTCTCTTGCTCCAGCAGAACCATACATCACCATGACGATCAGCAGCTTTTCCAGAGAGAGCCATGCAACCAAGTCACAGTGCCCGTATATAACAGGAAAGAGCACTGGGACTGCACGGTCCTGCTGCTGGCTTTGCACTGATTATTTTACTATATATCTCACCAAGACGGAAAACCGAGACCTCATCTCCCATTGGCGGAGATAATCTGAGGAGAGAAATGTTTGCTCCAAGGTCTTGGGAGGATGCAACAGACTGTACAGCCAATTAACTATAGAGATGAATATTGTTCCTTTCCATAACTCAAGGAGGCAGACACACCACCTAAGCTTACTCAATAAGCTTACCCTTTTTTATGCGCATGGCTGCTCTGGGATACGGAAGACACTGTTCTCTTTTTCCAATTGTTTGGAAAGGTTGTTTAAAATCGCGCATGGGACTCTGCAGAACAGCCTCGAAATACCCTTGCCTCCACCTCGAGACGAGGCTGGGGGTGATCCATCTTTAAGAGCGCAGAGTCTGTCCCATAAAAGCCAGCGGATATCCGCCCGCTGCGAAACAGACACCAGCGGCGAGGCCCCGTCCCCCGTCCCGGGGGCAGAGTGAGCGCTTACAGGATGAAATATTTAAGTGTTGCGTGTCTGCGCCCCGCCGCGCCCCGACCTCGCTGCGCTGCAAGCCAGGGTCCGTTCCCTCACGCTCCACCGAACGCAGAACGCACACCGTGACACCAGGTGTCCTCAAGAACCGGGCCGGCTGTGGGCTTACGTAACTGCGCCCACTTAGGGGCCCAGTTTCTGCAGCGATACCAAAAAACCCACTGTGCGCGGTGTGAGCGACCATCATCCACGCCCCGTTCCTGCAGCAATGAAAACTACCAGGTAGCTTTTACACTACAGTACATCTGTCCATGGGCAAAGGGCTCTGTGACCGATACTTATGAAAGCAAGCAGTCGGCCCCCTGGGGCCTGGAGTCTCTTATGTAAAACACAGAGGAATGCAAAAGCAGGGAGAGGCAGAGAAAAGGGCGGGGGGCGGTGAGCTGGAGAGGAATGCTACATCGGACATGCAGACATCACGCGTGACCAGTGCAGCACAGTCAAAGTCACATGCAATTACAGCCCGCTGTCAAACGCACTTCATCCACATTAGCGAGAGCAGCGCCCATTAGTAATGCTGGAGACACGCGTCTAAAAATACAAGGCAATAAGTAATGGGGTTTCGTGATCAAAAGGTATGCAAATGGAACAGCTAGCAATTATTTGACGCTGGGTTGATTTGCCTTAATAAATGAACAAACTAGTAAATTAATACATATAGACAGGATTAGTTACACCCCATGTGCATCACATGTGCAACGATTACATGATTTCAATTCTATCAGAGACGGTGAGTAGATGTAAAAATGTCACATGACCATCCGTAATCCCATCTCTAAACTGCAGTATTAATCTCATAAAATGTGATGCTCTGTGACATGCTTTCCACCTCATATAGAGGCAGATCCCCTTCACCATGCTGGGCCAACTGGACCACTCCCTACTGTTCCTGTGCAGCACGGTCAAGGCAGGATATTGGGGGCTGTTGCTACAGGTGGGTCTGGGTGAGCCACCTAAACTTTCACACCCCCAAGCATTTAAACCCATGGCACCAATATCCGATTGACTATGTCTTTTTAAAGGCAATGTGGCACTCTGAATACACCCGCCATGCTATCTTAATTAGCGGACCTAGAGCCAGAGTCTGAGATAGAGCCAGAGCCAGAGATGGAGCCGGAGCTGGAGCTGGAGACCCACATGAAGCAAGCGGCATCCTCACTCACTCACACAGGGAGGCAGGGGGATGGGGGGTTAGCAATGTAGCATAGCGGTAAGCAGCAGGGCTCATAATCGAAAGGTTGCTGGTTCAATTCCCCTGCTGTACCCTTGGGCAAGGTACTCAATTCAGAATTGCCTATGTAAGTCGCTCTGGATAAGAGCATCTGCTAAATAACAATAATGTAATGTACTGGGGGGGGCAGAGAATCAGAGCAGTTATGCCAGGAAAACGCAGCGGGGACCGAGGCTTCTGCCCCACTCTCCCGTCCGCTCGCACTCCTCTCGGTTCCCCCTCCCGGAAGAAAGGCCCCCTTTCACACGAGGAGCGGCGCGGCCGAGGCGCGGGCCCTCTAACCGGGAACATGTGGCTCTCATTTGGGGCTGAGGTGTGGCTGCCAGGGCTGCAAGCGTAGCCGCGGCGATGAGGCTCGCCCCACCATCCCATAATTCAACTCCACTCGGAGGGAGGGGGATAAAAGGAGGGGGGGGGGGGAAGAGAGGTGAAATAAAAAAACGTAATACCGCTAAATCTACGCTTAGTGGCTCACGTGCCAGAGACGAGCCCGCTCTCAGGAAGCTCCCTCTTAAAACAGCGTGCTAAGCCCCAGACCGCGAGAACAACGGACAACACTGCTGCTGACAGATTCATTTCCATTCAGTGTCTTTTAAAGTAGCGCTTTTTTCAAATGAATTGCAAACAGACGTTTCTCTCATATGTCTCATCTTTGGGTAATGATTAATTGGTGACCAATGGGCTGGACATCAGTCTCCAATGGGATTTATGATCTTCACGATTTCCCTGTCACCACGCAAAGCATAAAGTTGGGGTGGGGGTAACTTCTACTGCTCCTCAACAAAGAATTCTCCCTGCTGAATTCCACATTAAAGAACCCGGGTTATTAGTGACAGGAGGCAGCCCCGCGTTGGGACGGGGGGTGGGGGTGGGGGTCCTGCAGGGGGTTACCTGAGGCCACTGGGACACCCAGTTCTTCAGCCTGCTGATCTGTGTGTACAGAGCCCATTTTAGAGCCTAGAAATGCGGGGAAGGCAGCAACGCGGCCACTGACCAAAGGCCCCCGGAGCAAATGACCACTAAGAAGCTTTTCAAGCGGGGCTTTGGTTCAGTAGGTTCAGTAAGAAGGTCATATAAGGACTCTCGTTCTTTCTCTCTCTCTCTCTCACTCTCTTTAACACACAAATATATTTTTCCTGTTCCCGTTTTGCTATTACAAATAAAAGACTCACTTGTGTGTGTGTGTGTGTGTGTGTGTGTGTGTGTGTGTGTCTCTCTCTCTTTTCCTCCCCCTCCCCAATGCACCAGTCTGTCCATCCTTAACAGAGGAGATTCAATGCTGACATCCAGCACAGAGAAGCGAGGAACCATTGTGCCCGTCGCTGAGCAGATTCCAGCGGGCAGTCGTGATTGGACGGCAGCGGAGGACAGCGCCAGCACAAGCAGGACCCCAGATACTCCAGATGTTGTTTTGATCAGAGGGTGGTTTAAGCTTGGCAGCAGCAGGGGCGCGTGTGTGTGTGTGTGTGTGTGTGTGTGTGTGTGTGTGTGTGTGTGTGCGCGCGCGTCTGGCGGGTAACCAGTGCGGTCACCCTTGCCTTTGTTCCATTATCAGTGGCGCTGTCCAGGCTTTACTGTACTCCACTAATTGAGCTCATCCTTTATGTCAGGTTGGTCACACCTACGGCACCGATCCTAGGGGACTGCTCCGCTGCCATTAGCCACCATCTAGTGTACCCATTAATTAAGCCGTTTTAAAGCACAAACGTTTATGGCCCTGTGCAGGGGTGGATCACCTGAGACCCGGCTCACCTGGCTCCATTCACCTTTGGAGCGGGTGTGCCTGTCATTCAGGTAGCGCTCTCTTTACCTCGCGACAACCCCGTTCCTCTCTCTGAAAGCGTGCTTGCCGAGCGCTGTCTGAACCCCCAGGGGAGTGTGTGGGGGGTGTCTGAGTGCCGCGGTGGGCGAGAGGCAGGCTCCTCTTCTCCGCCGTCTCCAACACAGGCGGCCTTTCATGTGCGACAGGCGGCATAAATAACTCCGGCTACCCAAGCGCTCAAAAAACCTGAAAAGGGGGGACGGGGGTTCTTTAAAAAGCCGTCTGGGTTTATTTTTGGGTGCGAACGCTGCGCGTGCGCCTGTGGGACGCTGGCATCTCAGCTGCGAGCGGCCGAGGCGGGCCCTGCTCGCTGGCTGCCCGCCACACGAACGCTCGCGTTTATATAAACACATTCGTTCAAGTGCAGGTTTCACATTTCAGCGCATGCAGCAGGTAATCGATCTACCACACCATCTATCTCCTCTGAATGAACCCGACACTTACTGTACGGGGCCAAACGGATTCAAATGAGATGGAGGCGGGCAGAGAGAGGTACGGCATGAGTACAGGAGCCAAGATTGACTTCTTCCTCAGTGGCACTGCCATGCTCAGACAGGACATCGTTTTATTCTCAGTAAGTGAAATGGGCCACAGTGGTCACCTCTGCCAGATGACTGCAAAGCCAAGAACACAGTAATAAAATTTAATGCCAATAGGCTAAGCTCAGGACGGGAGAGCTGGAAGGGGTGTGTCCCCACTCACAGGATACAGAGCTCTTCAACACAGCTCTACATGAGATCGATAGCTGCCTCATGAGTGCTGAAAACCAGATTCAACTTTGACTGGGTTTCTGGTAAAAGACCTAAAGCCCAAATCCCTGACACAGCGAGGCTATGGTTTCGCATGGCACTAGTACATGGCAATCACCCCACGAGCAAAAGGCAGCACACAATCTGGGTTGGTAACCTTCCTACTGGTCCGAGAGCTGCAGTTCAGTGCTGTTTTAGGCTTGACGATATTGCTGAAAGGCTGCTCTCAGTAGCAAGCTGAAAGCATTCAAAGAGAATTCACCAAACGGTGGGCAGTTCATGCCTGTAAGATTAGGCCTGTCATGGCTGAATCCAGTAGTGCTGGTCATCTCCAAGGCCAGTGGGCCAGTAGGATCTCTCCACACTTTCACTGGAACTGTAATAATCAGATATAATGTAGTATTCTCTCGTAGCTGATTATGAAATTCACCACCTCTCCACCCCCACAACAACCGCACACTGTTGTACAGCCTGGGGGGTGCGTGTGACGTCTTGCTGGCATTCGCCCCCCGGCACACCCCAGCTGACTGAATCCTGCACACGCAAACACGCTGTTGCGCCACGACCTTTAGGAAGCTCACGAGAATGCGAGGGGCTAAGGCAGGACGCGGTGAGGTTCGACGGAGCGATTTTTATCCAGGTCACTCAGATCTAATCAAGCGTGAGGAAAAAAAAAAAAGCATGTGGCAGCGACTCCGGTCGCCGCATTTCGTCACTGTCCCCGGAGCGACAAGGGCGCGGAGCGGGACGGCACGGGACGGCCGGACCACACTCCAGCACCCCTCACTCTGACACCCTCCTCGCCCTGACATACGCCGTCGTCCCCGGCGACGCTTTAAAAGGAGCGTCCGCAGCAAGACATACGACGTCCCAGCTCACCTAATTACCCCGGACAAAGGCGCTCTTTGAACAACGAGACTGCCGTTCTGTGTACTGAAAAACACAGTAAAATATACGCGTGTGTTTGCTGGTTCCTGTTCAGGCAGAGCCGTGTTTCACTGTAATGAGCCAGAACACGAGCTCAGCTCAAATTTCCGTTTTATGTTCGATTTAATGAACAGTACATCTTTTGAACTTGAACCTGAAAGAAAAACTGGAGAGAAATAAGTAAAACGTGTATATGAAACAGACACACCTTAACTGAAGTGTCTCAGAGAACATGTTAATATTTGATCATTTTTCTTGTATTATCTGTGCTGAGAATGCATATTGGCTGTGGAATTCCTTTTTTAAATAAACTTTTGGCTGTACAGCCCAATCATATTTTTTCAGAAGCCTCCAAAGAAGTTTATTCTGCTTGACACATCATGTATTATCATTATCTCATATTTATTTTTGGTTTTTTTTCTTTTTCTTTTTTTTCCTTTGTTCGAGAGCTCACGCCGACACATGTTTGCATGCGAGTGACATCCAGCGCTCATCAATCACACATCAAATTATGTGAAGATCCATATTAACAGGGCAGATTAATCTCTTAATCACCCTCCTGGATGGGCGCGTGGAAACGCTGCAGCTGAACCGCACAGGGGCCTCTGCGTTTCGGGAGGGCCGATCCCGTTCCCACCCCCGTTCCCACGTCCTCGCCCCGGGACTGTTTCACGCATTTCATCTGGCCGATACAGTGTTTACAACCTCAGCTCTGATCCCCAGAGACAGCCGTGTGTGTGTGTGTGTGTGTGTGTGCGTGTGTGACCGAGAGAGAGGATGTGCACATAAGTCATTTGGATTGGATGTTTTTAAGAAGAGAGAAACACATCCAATCCATCCATAACACAAGTAGAACATGGACACAACATAATATTGTGCAGCAAGAAATTAGTTTCAATATTTATCCATTATTTCTGATGTCATTATTATTTGTGCTTCTTCCTGTTCTCGTGGTACGTTTCCTCCAATTCAGGAGTTATCAGGAAAGCCTTAAACTCCAGTGATAACAGACCGTGTGTGTGGAGCAAAGCCGAATCCAGACCTGATTAATATCATCTTCTGCCAGAAGGATTAATCCAAACCCCAAATTACTGGCCCTGCTCCCAAACCCCACGTCTCAGTCGCAGCCAAGTGGCTGTGGATAAACGCTCTGATCTGTAAATTGACTAATTCTGTCCTCTCGCAAAACATATTCCTCCCACTAACCCTCCCTCATTTTTTTTTTTTTTTTAAAAACACACACTTTGTCTCTCTCTCTCTCACACCACACACACACACACACACACACACAGCGCACACACCGCGAGAGGGAGAGACTGCACTCTGCTAGCTACTTAGGCAAAGATCCCTGGCTGGGGAGGGAGAAAAAAAAAGAAGAAAAAGGGAGCAGAATTTTGACTTCTTTCATTATGTGCCCTGGCAGCCAGACACCCAAACAGAGGCCCCGCCCCATTCTGCAGCCCTTGAATGGTGAGAGATTCTTGTTTCAATGATCTCTGCAACGGCCAATCAGGAAGCCCTAGCCCCTGGCTGCCGGGGATCAGCGAATAGCCAGTGTCCCTCTCCTCCACATGACTAAATTTGCTCCTGTCCATCAAACGGGTCATATATAGTTCATTTCAAGAGAGGCAGACTCGGCTGCAAAGAAATGTGGAGCAGTTCAATGCCTTGTTCAGCCCCGGCTGATTTTTTTTTTTTCCTCCTCCTGAGCTACTGATATTTGCGAACATAACAAATGGCTAAGTTCCCGCTGCAGGGGCCAGGGAATGCACAGGCAAGGGATCAGAGACAAACAGAGAGGGAGGGAAACGGTGGCCGCAGAGGGGGAGAGGGTGAGAGAGCTCTCTCATTCTTCTCATATCCACACCAACTTTTTTGTGTGTGTGCGCGTGGTGCTCGAGGGAAGTTATTCTTCCTCCCCGTAGCCACGGAGGTGGCGGCAACTTTTTTTTCTTCCCTTTTTTTTTTTGGTTTTGTGCTTTTTTTTCCCTCTACCCCCCTCCCTCCCCTCCACGGCCGTCTATTTTTCTGACAGATCGCACTTCCCCCAAACGTGGCCCGGCGAGGCGCGACGCGTGGACAACTTGTGCGGAGTTATTTCGCTCTTTGTCGGGTAAGCAGCATTTTTCCAGCCTCTCTCCCCTCTCCAGTGTGCATGCTTTTTCCACCCTGCCTCCGAGCCCGATCCCGTTTTTCAGCTGTCTGCGCCGGAAAGTCCCTGTTGCACGCTCGGCTCTTTGTTCCCTCTTTCTCTGTTATTTATTTATTATTATTATTTTTGGTGTTGGTGGGTTTCTGTCTCTCTCGTGTGCCGTGCCTCTGTTTGTTTTTGTTACTATTCTGAACCCGGGACTGGGAAAACTTTGCTTAGTCACCGCTGCAGCAGTCGGAAGAGCGCACTGCCATCGCCCTCCACCACACGCATCTGCTGTCGAGAGTACGGTTATTAGCGGCCGAGCTCGCCCGCGCCGCCTCGGTTCGCCGCTAATGCACTTGCTCCTTTTATGAAGTCGGGACTGGTTAAAACCGTGAAAGCGGCGGGACATGAGTCACCGGCGCGAGAGAGAGAGAGAGAGGGGAGAGGGAGAGAGAGAGAGCACGCGAGGGGGAGAGAGAGAGAGCCGCGTTTCGCGCGGACGCCGGCGCTGTGCCTGCCTGCACCAACTGCAGACAGGGAGGAACTCAGCCAGACAGGGGACAAAGGCAGGAGCCCCAACCAGACGGCTCAGGTCAGTGATTAGGCCAACGCTGGATAAGACAGGGCAGCCAGCTGCTGAGCAGAGCGGGGGGGAGCGGAGCAGGGCGGGCGGTTTGGGGGGGCCAGGGAGAGGGGGGGTTGGGGGGTGAGAGGAGGTTATGTGCGAGTCCGTGACTGGCTTCTCAAAAGGCAGCACTTTTTTCCCCTCTCTCTCTCTCTCTCTCTCTCTCTCTCTCTCTCTCTCTCTCCCCGTCTCTTTCCCTCTTTCTTCTTCTGCTGCTTCTTTTTCTTCTTCCTCTGTTTTCTTACATCAGCGGTTCTCCTCGTGTAGGAACGCGTGAGTAACAGAGAAAGAGTGTAGCGGTAAAGTGACTCAGAAGGAAAGAAAAAACAAAACAAAACACGGCAAGTGAAGCGTGCGTGAAGGTTAAAAGTAGTAGAAAAAAAAACAAGAGGGGGCAAGAAATAAGCCTGCAATTACAAAAAAAAAAGGAAGGAGTGTTTTTCCGGCATTTTTGTGGGTGGGGGGGTGGTGGTTGGAATGTGATGAGTGACAGGAAATGCATCCAGCCTCTCCATTTTGTCTGTGTGTCTGTGTGTGTGTGTGTGTGTGTGAGAGAGAGAGTGTGTGTATGTGCGTGTGAGAGAGTGTGTGTGTGCGTGTGAGAGAGTGTGTGTGTGCATGTGCCTGCTTTTGTCTAAAGCCCTTAATCTGTGCGCTGTTAGGCTGGGACAGAAAAACATCCAGCGCACAGTGGGTTGAGGGGGACCGGTGCATGTGGATCTGGCCCTGTAGCAAGGGCAGCCGGCAGACGCCCCAGAGCAGTCCTGTTCCCACTGCCAATGCCATTAGGTCGTTACCCCCGACGAACATGTGACCTCAGCTCTGTGTGTGTGTGTCTGTGCCATGACAAATCAGACACAAGGGTCCATGCAGGCATTTGCTTCAGATACCTTCACAACATTTCAACCTGAAGTCCTGAATTGCGTTTACGTGTGAAGTTTTCTGGCCCTGTGCTGACAGGAAAATATCTGTCTCGCTCTTATTCTGGGTGTTCAACTACGCAACAGAAACGCTCAACTCAGCAATCGTCAAAAAACTGATGCTGTAAAAGTCAACACAGAAAAATGTTGCAGAAAATCAAGACAAAAAAAAAAAATATTAAACCGGACACCGCGCAGAACTAAAGTTATTTAGCTGTGCCATCACTTGTGTGCGTTCATTGCGTGAAATCACCTGTTGATGTTTGTGAGAGCGGTCACCGGGATGACGTTAGAGATACGGTACAAGGAGAGATATAGCACAGAGAGAACTTTCTGCTGCTGAACTTTGCTCCAGTGCCAGCGTTACAGCCTGTGAACTCTTCTCATACGGCCCCTACCTGGATTTGAATAGAAACCAGACAGCAATTCACTCCACTCAGTCACCAGTCCTGCCTTGGACAATGAAGATTTGTTAGCACACAGTCACAAGCCTGCTAACACAAAGCTCAGTGGCACAGCGAGAGGGAGGAGGGAGGGAAGGGGGGGCCCGGGGGTTGCGAGGCCAGGATTAGAAAAGGAGGGCTCCAGGGGCGGGGGGGGGGGGGTCGCAATGGACAGGAAATTACTGCCTTTGATGAACCACTTGCAGATTCGCGCTCGCAAAACAAGGGACAGAAACAAGGAGAACAGCAGTCTCGGTCACCTCCAGGGTCTTTTCCAAAAGCCTTAAAAAAAAAACCGGTCAGTGGAGAAAATGCCATGCCACCTGGGGGCTCTGCCATAGGCCTGCTCAAAACTCAGGTGCTGAGCAAACACAAAAAAAGGCTCCGATATCCTGCGTTTTCCCCTCTCTCATTCTCTCTCTCAGTCGCGTCAGCATTCAAGCCGTCAGAATATTGCAGTACTTCTTCACTTCAGCTCTTTACCAAAAACGCATAGGAAAGACAGATCGCTGGCTTTTGTTTGCCGCTTTTATCGGTGGGAACAGCCTTCTATAATATTTTCTTCTTCCCCAGTTCACACTCGACACTAATCCTAGCTTTCAAATCTCTGGGAAAATAAAGCATATTGTTTTTTGACCACAAATGAAATCAACATATCGTAAGAAACAGGAGAGAACGTAGCACACAAAGGATCAAACCCATACTGTTTTTGACCACACATATTTTAGCAAATTTTAAGAAAAAAATGTAATGGCCTTACTAACAAAAAATGAATAAGAAATTGATAATAATTGTCATTAACCTGTTCGCTCATGTGTTTAAAGCGCCATAAAATCAAATCAAATCGCCTCATTCAAAGATGTTTTTCAGCAAATTAAGGGATTGGGGGTAAAACTCCAGACACTCGTCCATTTTCACTACTTTCTTACTGAGAGCGCTACAGAGAGGTGTGTGTGTGTGTGTGTGTGTGTGTGTGTGTGTGTGTGTGTGTGTACGTGCGTTTCTGCTGCTGCACCCAGCGCAGAGAGGTCGGGGTGAACAACCTCTCTGACCTCTCATTACTCACCTGAGGTGCTGAGAGGGGACAGGGGGGCGGGAGGTGGATCTAGTCTGCACAGCCGAAACCTGCAGCCGTGGAGAAGCCCGAGCACTGAGCGGTGGAGAGGCGGCCATGTGCGCGCTGGAGAGGAGCAGGCCTGTCCCGTCTCCCAAATCCACAGCCTGTGCCGGCACGAAACGAAACGGCCGAGGCTTCACTGTGCTGGCTCGCCAGCGCCGCCGGGGGCGTGGGCGTTTTTGCAGTCGAAGCGAAACAGGGGAAGGACTGCGATACTCTGAGTCAGACGTCCGTCGCTAACCTTCAACCCGGTAATTCGGAGAGTCCGAAAAACGCGCGATGCCGCGTCTGAAGCCTACACACCTCGCCCTGCGATAGCGCGTGTTTACGTATGTGACTCAAGGTGCGATTTTGAGATTTGTGGGTTTCTGCGCGTCTGTGTGTGTGCGACCTGTGGGCGGCAGACGGAGGGCTTGTTTTGGAGAGGTCTCAGCGAGGCTGTTTGCATTGTTACACACGCGCGCTTGTTTCTGAGGTAATTTCACAACGCGAGCTCGCTTGTTGTTGTTGTGGTTCTAATGTGCTGTTAGGTGTGGGCACGCAGCGTCCCAGACTGTCTCTGCGGCTGATAAGATGTTGAGATCTGATTAGAAGCGGTAGAGTGTTTTTTTGTTTTTTTTTTTCTTTCTGGGGGGAGTGCAGGGGGTCACAGAGTACATTCGGCAAAAGGCACGCCAGGTCGTCTCCGTAAAGCCAGGGAAAAGCCCTCCCCCATGTCCCAAATTGAGTGACTCAAAGCATTCCTCACTGTATACGAAAGCGTTCGGCCGGGCCAGAGCGTATCCCACGATTAGCACAGCACGCGGGCTCGTCAGACATCTTGAACAACATTGTAGGAAAAAAAAATTAGCAAAAATGAAAAACTGATTTTTTTTTTTGGAGAGGACACATGCTAAATGTTTAGCTTCTGGTTGTAGACACTGGGAAAAATGCGAGAGCTTAAATTAGACCCAAGATGAGAACAAAGACAGACGGGTTTGGTTTCAATATTCCTAGAAGCATGACTTTGCCATAAAATATTCATTTTGCATTGATTGGCTGTCATTGCTTTTGTCATTTAAAAAAACAGCCATCACAGAAAGACAAGGACAGGAAAGTTCATTTTTTTACCGTGGCAGTGGAATTATTCAGAAAGAAAAATTCTGGTCTTCTACTGTATCCTTCACACCAGAAACAGAAGCTTTGCGTGTCAAGAGAAATTGCAAATTTAGAAACCCTATTTTTACCCTTTATTAGCATATGTAAGGCAGATCTACACTTGCAAAGCCGCTGTGGTGTATCCGCTGATGATATACACGATTATAATTATGTATGGAAATTATTCAATGTGAACGTTGTTATACGCATTTCATATCTGTGATTGCAATGAGAGAAGGGTTACTGAGGAATACAGCTGCATGTGTTTTTCCCGAGGTTAATCTGTCCTACGACCTCAAAGGAAAATACAACGCGTAACAGAAATCCTTTGCACAACATATGAAGTAATTTTTCAAATGTTTCCATAAGGTTATGCATAATTCGCCCACTGTCGACCGCCTGCGTCAAAAAAAAAAAAAAAAAAAAAAAAACGAAAGCAGCATTTGACAAGCTTTTTATTTCTGTTCACTGAATATCAGGGTCAATTAAGAGGTACGTCTGGCAGCTATTCTCTGCGCATTAGAGCAGATTAGACAGTAACATCAAATATGAGGACCCGGGCGGGTCATCTGCCGCAGTGCCCCACATTCCCCTGATGTGCCTGTCACTTCCTGTTACACTGACAATCGGACGGGACATCAGCTGAGAGCGCTCCCGTCTAAATCCGCTCTCCCTCGGGGGCGCGCCTTCTCCCCACATCCGTCACGCCTTCGAGAAAAAAAAAAAAAAACAAAACCCCACTGGATTTTGGACTTCAGTCTTTTTTTTTTTTAAAAAAAAAAAAAAAAAGTCAAGTTTCAGTTTCAAAAACCACCAAACACAACGAACCCTATGCACCTCTGGTTAAAGTTTAACCATTTGACCCACATCATAAGACACACATTTTTTGGGGGAGAAGAAAGAGAGGAAAGAAAAAAGAATGTGGATTTGCAGAGAACAAAGGAATACGGAATACGCCACATCACAGCCCCGGTGCGTTTCTTTTTTTTTCCCCTCCGAAACAGACCACGCTCCGGCGCTCATTTGCGATGCACCTTCCGCGCTGCAGGAGATCAAAGCTCCGTGGCGAGCCGGGGTCGGGAGGCAGATGCTCCGCGGCAGACACGCCGGAGAGCGGGATGATCGCGAATAAAAAACCCGGGGCGGTTAGGACACGGATCCACGGGCCTCCGAGCCGGAGACGCCCCCGACCTTTGGAGTTGCCAGAGGCGTGCGGTCGGCGTGCCGGGCAGAGAGCCCTGCGCGAGAACAGGACATCCCTCCGATAGCGGGACTCTGCGCTCTCTGACCCCAACGCGCAATATAACTCCCCAGCAGCTCGCTGGGCAATATAACGCCAGCTGAAAGCGTGGACCCGGGCCAGCACGGTAGTCAGCACGGAGACAGACACAACACTGAACCCGAACGCACATCATACCCGCCCAAAGCCACAATCGCCTTTCCTCTCATTCTTCATATTAGCGTGCTGCTAATACGAGCATGGAGCACAAATCATAGGATAAAAAAACAACACTTAAAGGCCCAAATCTGATATACAGTGTTAATTTTCCGACAGTTTCTTTTTTCGCGAATAAACCAAATCTGGAATTTATCGAGCATCTCATACATATGTTAATGACAAATTAATGTAAATCCAACCATAGTGCGAATAAGGAAAAGAAAAAAATGAACAAAATTTCACTACAGAGGTTGACACAAAATGGTTGGCCTACGGGTCCCAGAGGAGCCTGGCAACAAACGCTTCCCCGTACATCGGTGCTGGAAAGACACGCAGGCATACGCCCGGGCGAAGGAAAACTTGAAAGTCTTACTCAGAAGCCGTTAAGTTAGGGGAGGGAGGCCTAGAAAATGTTAATCAGGGCCCGAGCGGCGGGAAGGCGGGGGGGACTGAGCCGCGCTTCGCGGGGCTGGAGTTAATTGGCAGCTATTGAATTAAAAGCAGCTACGGTGACAGATCAGGACTGGCAGGCGGTTGGGGGAGCCGTGTGATCAGCGCGGATTAGCGGATGATAAATCGTGAATTTTTACAGAGATATCCTTGCAGAGGAGGCCCGGCGAGTTCAGCCTCGCCTGAGCGGGAGACAATGGCGGCGATTCCTCGCCACGGTGCCGCGCAGTGCTCGGAAAGACGGCGCCGCCGCACAAAAGGGACATTTTCCCGGGATTTTCCCAAATTAAAGAAACGGAATAATCCCCTCTGAAAGCAAACCGGATCGGTGAGGAGAGAAAGAGAGGGGGGGGGAGAGAGGAAGAGGAAAAATAACAGGTAAAAAAAAAAAAGAAATGAAAAATTAAAAGCATTGCCAAGACTGCTAATGCAATCTTCTGCCTGTCAGATTAGAGTTATTTTAATCCGAAAAGGTTTAACCGCTCTTAAAGATTTGAAAGGAAGCATGAATTCATTAGATTCTTCCTCAGCTCCAGAGAGGCTGTAAATGAGAGCAGAACCAGCGCTCGAAGGGTTAAGTTCACAGTTCGCATCTCTGACCTCTCTTTATCAGTTCCGACCCACAGTGAGGAGACTCTTCACTCTCCTTAATCAGTCAAGCTGCAAGCTATTGACGGGAGGTGAACAAAAACGTGCAACATTACAACTAACCATGAATGTTTCGTATCTGGACTACCGAAGTGGTGGTGGACTAGAATGTGGAATAAAAGCCCCCGGCACTGCACACGCTCGGTGATGTCCGCCATCGTACTGATCCGAGCGCTCCAGCAAGCACCAGTCTCTCACCAGCGAGGGCTGAGGAGTTCTGGGAGTGAAACCCACAGAGTGCTAACTGGGGCTCATACAATGCTGAGAAGGCAAGGGGGGCACTGGGGTGCACTGCAGACGATGGTGGAGATTTCGGGAACAGTGGGTTAGGCGGACGCAGGGGTGGCCCCGTTTGCGGAGGGCGCGGATCTGAAGCGGCTCTCATTGGGATGACAGGCGCGCCTCTACACCCCCCCCCCCCCCACGCCCCCGCCCTCTGTGCCTTTGTTTGCAAATATCCCAGCATGCCCTGTCAGCCCTGGGTGTCCCGTCAGCAAAATTGAGGCCGGGGGGAGGGGGATGACGACGATCAGACAAAATGCGCCCTGTCACCCAGCTGACGAAGGGGACTCGGCCTGTGACGGACAGCTCCCCGGACATGCCCGCATCGCTGATGGGTTTTTTTTTCATGGAGTGATGCTGCTGTTTTTTTTTTTGGTTCCGCCTGCAGCTTGTTTTGCGCACAGAGTCTGGACTCCTTCTGGGTCAGTGGCCATCACAGCCGCAATTTACAGGGAAACAGAGCAGGGAGAGCTGCAGGGACTAAACCCCCAACCTCACTCTTCCCCCCCCCCCTGCCCACAACACCCTCCCCACTCGCTCGCTTCCAGTCCGCCGCGATCACGGAAGCAAGCGCAGGAGCTGGAACAGCGACCCTGAGCCGGGAGGCCGCCGCCGCCACTGCAGTGTAAATACGACATGACAGGCGCTGCACTGTCCCGCACGGAAAGGTCGGCTCAACTCTGGGCCACCGAAACGCCACACCACCACCCCGCTGCAGCTCAGAGATAAGACACGCTCCGATGCAAAGACACCCCCCCCTCCTCCTTCCCGACCCCCCCCACCAGCCTCCAAACCCTGAGATTTTCTGTCAGGCACCTCCCCTGGCCGCCCCCAGCATGGGGTCCTGCCACAGCACCCCGCTGCATGCTGTATTCATTAAGATTATTATAATCACACAAACACTCCGAGGGACCGGGGGGGGGGGACGGGAGACGCTAATCCACTGGCTGGATGAATTACGATGACTGCACAGCGTCTACTGAAGAGATTAAAAAGGCAGATTAAGGAAATGGTAAACAGGAGTCAGTAACCTTTACTTTGATTCCGAAAGGCCCCTTGTGGAACCGTTACTGTATTTCTAACCCCCCCCCCACCTTCTCTGCCTCAGCAGCTGGAAGCATCGCTGAAAAACGATGTCAATGCCTCGTTTGCACCACGCCCGTTTAACAGTTCAGCGCTCAGTGGTCACCGCTCACTTTGGGCCAGTATGAGAACCGATTTAACATGAATTGATCGGCAATTATTAGCTGAAAATTTGAAAGTATACATGAATTGAATTAAACAACCCGACACCTGATTTAAAAATATGGGAAGTATTCAGCAATTTTGTACAGCAACAATTAAAAACCAGTTCTATGTAATAATGGGCAAACATGGGATTCACTCAATTTTCCCTGCTTGATATCTTAGCAGGAGCAAATAAATCTCTTTATCAAACTGAAAAATCTATAAAAAAATCTATAATTAATCTTGTATACAGTGACTTAATCTATAAAAAAAAAAACTGAGTCTGGAAATACGGGTACTTATTTGTAGGTACACTTTATTTGAAATACCATCCGATTAGATTACCACAAATCCCATGTCCAATACCAAAATGACCAAATCACTCCGTGTGCACGTTTCAACCCCCCAAAATGCCCCCCCTTTCTGGGTCGTAATCACTGATAAGAGTTAAAAGATGGCTCTCCCTCACATGAATGAGGGCATTAAGGCACCCTCGAGGATTTGGCTTCAGAAGTGCTAACAACGCGGTGGCTTTGAAGGAAATTGAGGCCAGCCAATAAAGCCGACCTTCTGGAAAAAGGAAAAAAAAAAAAAAAAAAGCGGCTCATCGGGAACAGGAGCCGCGTCTGACATCGGGAAAATGCCGGGGGCCAGAGGAGCATTCCCACTGAGGCCGCCTCTCCTTTCCGGCCACCGTAACCAGTCCTCAAACGCACACACTCAATCTCGAGCGCTAAACGGCTCTGACATGCACTTGTATGCCCCATCCGTACGCTGCGCGTTCAATCTGCCGCGCGTTTGAGAGGAACGGAGCGCTCGGAACCGTAACCGGAACCGGAATCAGAACCGGAGCTGGACCCGCCGCCACGCTCGAGCGCAGAGTGTGACTGAGTATGCTCTGTGCGAGCCCGGAGCGGACAAGAGGGCCACAGTGGGCGTGTCTGTGAGGCGAGGTGTGTTACGCGTTTCAGAGAAAGAGACACAGCGTCAGACGAAGAACTCTGGGAAAGAGCGGGCAGAGGTGCTGCCAGATATCCCAGCATGCTGCTGTCTCACTAAGCCCTCTGGGGTCCCCCTGCCTCTCCCGCCTCTCCCCTCTATAACAGGGCGCCCCGTGAGCCCCGCCCCTCCACGGGCTAATCCTCGCACCCGTGACAGGAACCGGGCAGCAGGGAAGGATACAGTAGGGGTTTCAGACTGTAAACTTTGGCAGGGCGGCTGGTGTTGAAATGCAACACCCTGGCCCTTGGCAGCCAGTCTGAGCACCTGTCTCATACGGAGCCACACATGGGGATTGTGGTGGGAATTCTGGCTATGAAGAGCTGGCTCTGGGCCTGGGAGGGATCTCCAAGGTGCCCCCAACCCCTCCCGAAACTCTCATCACTCACTGCTGCGGACCGCGGCGGTCCGAAACCTGGGCAAGTTTCCGTTTACCGCCTTTTGCTGTACTTCTCCATACTGTTTCCTGTGTCCCCCTCCCCCCGCTGTGAGATTGCGTCACCCCACGTTTTCTGTTCCGAGCCAGTGAGACACTGATGCTTTCTGCAGATTTCAGAAGGAATAAAAGCCGTCTTCATGGACCCCTTCCTCCCCTCCCTGCCCCCTCCAGTTCGACCGTTTCCACAAAGCGCATGTGTGTATATGTGTGTGTGTGTGTGCGTGTGTCAGGGGCAGGGGGCAGGGGTGTGAAACAAAATGGATGCGCACCTCGGGCCAGAGAGGCGTGTTCAGGTTTGCTGAGGAACAGGAGTCGAGACGCGCCTCACGACAAAGCCAAGCTCGCCAGCGTTCTCTCTCATGCTGTGTTTCCCCTCACGCCCCTACCGCTGCCTGTCTGACACACGCAACATTGGGGTTCCGTCACCGTGTCCCCCATCACCCCCGGTGCATCATGGGATGCCAACGATCCGAGATTTTTTTTGAAAGGAGCCGTGAGGCAGAACATCTGTTGGCAGGATTCTCGCCGGGGTATTTTTGAGCTCGCTGGCATCTTGACAATTTGGAAGGTGTCAGGTAACTTGGCCTTGTGAAAATGTTCTCACTCCCGAACCAGACTTTCAGCAGGAATGTCAGAAGACTACAGAGGTTTTTTTTTTTTTGAGGGTGTCTTTTTGTTCTCTCAACAATTCTTCCATCAGAGTTTTTGATTTTTATTTTTAAATATTCACAGTGCCACAAGAGAGCAGCCTGCCTTCCAGATGGGGACATGAAAAACTACATCTCTGCTTTGTACCTTGTAGATGTTGTGAAGAAGGAGTTTGCTCCTTTTTTTTTTTTCCTCCTTTTGCTGAACCGCTGTGATGTCACCGGCAAAGAGGACACTCTGTGCTAGTTCACAGGCTCGCTGCAGTTGCCTGCCGTCAGGAATGTGCTGACGAGGCGAGCTTTGATTTATGTCACTTTCGGTTGCGCGCTCGGAGCGGCCTCTGGTAACTGCAGAGGCAGCGACCTCCATTCCGGCTCAAACCTTTCGACCCGCTCAGTGAGACGTTCCCTCACTGTGAAGCACTGCAACCTGCAGGGCCTGAAACACGACTCAGCAGTGATTTGATGGTTCGTGCCGGGGAGCTCGGAGCAGCCCTGCCCTGCCCGTTTTTAACTCCCCTCTCGTGACTCCCAGTGGTGCAGGGACAGAGGCTGTGATGCCTTCTAAACCACGCAGCCGTGACCCCAAATTCGATTTGAAACCCCAAGTAAACACGGATACAAGATACCAGTCAAATGCACAGCAGTAGAGGGGCGAGGGGGAAGGGGAAGGGGAAGGGGGGGCGAGGGAGAGAAATCAAAGAATGAAAATCTTGTTAGTAGGAGGCACGGAGCCAAAGCTTGTGCGTGTCTGCCAGGAAGGAGGAAGAGGTCCGCCAAGCGCAGGCCCTTTCATATCAGGGGGCTGACACCGCGTCTGTCCAGGCTGGACGGTCTCCAAAGCAACCGCCGCTCCGGTGTCAGGGCAATCCTGTTTACTCCTGCCCTTCCTTCCTTCAGACCCGTTTTCGAATGTGACATTCAGGTGGGCATCTTTCAGCACCAGGGCTCCTCTGCTGGAGGCTGATGCCGATGAGGCCCGACAGGATGACAGCACCACTCACTGACACTCCTTTCAGAGGGAGAACACATCACGCCGCCGACTGGCAAACAGTATAACCGAAAACATGCAGACCGCTTGTAAAATGGAAGGAAGGGCACTCTGAAAATCTGAAGTGACTCTCCAAATGCTGTTGTGGGTGAGGTCTGATGTGCAGTGATGTAATCTCTGTCTGGTGTGTACGGCGTGTGACATCATGTATCTCTTGAGTGTGAGGCTTGGCAGAGAAGGGTAGGGATGGGGTGGTGGGGTGATAGGGGGGATTGATGTTGGGATGACAGAAAGAAAATGGACAACTATAATCATGCACCGGCCGTGTCTGTATTAACTGTCTGGTTTTGCGCAGGCCGACAGCAACGGAACCTTTTTGCGAACACAGCTCCCTCGATCACCCGCTGTGTTTACGCCCCCTGTACGACAAGCAGCAAGCCGCCACAACGCAGCAGCACTGCGTCATCCCGCGGCGCACCGCCTCCGAACGGTGCGTCGTGTTAGAGTCAGCCCTCTTGTATCGCGCGCAAACGTGGCAGGGTGCACTTGTGTCACCTCCTAACCTTAAACCAGACACCCTCCCGGGAGCGACCAAACCACACCTCGGCCTGGGGCCCGGTGCGCTGGCAGCTGGCACGGCGAGAGCGCCCACGTGGCCAAATGTTTCGGTTCAGCGTTCTTGGCGCTACACTGGGTCCTGACTGCACAGAGATGTGGGTGAGAACATGGTGTTCCTCCCGGCACCAGTAGCTCTGTCTGCGCTGCCCGGACACAAAACTGCACAAACACTCACAGGCCCTGCCCCTTGTGTCACCCGTACGCACACGGAGGGACCGAGGTCACGCCAAACCCCTCCGCTTGCTTCTTAATCAATACATGGAACCCCCGCCTCCACCTAAAAAGGCACCCGGGAGAAGTTTACAGCTGTTCAAACGACAGATTTACAGCTCTGTCCAGAACAATAAAGGGTCCAGCGTGCGATCGGTAGGTTAGCACAGCTGCAAACACACACACACACACACACACACACACACACACACACACCGTCTTGTAGCCCAGATGCCACTGCTGGTCAAGGCCAGGTTACTCTTCAACCACAACAACAAATGCAGCTGCAAGGCCCCTTCCATTCTAATACTCACAGAGCGCTCTGTTCCTACCATGGTCTCCCCCACCAGCAGAGACCGCACACTTCTCCTGCCAATGTACACGCCAGCTTCCACCATTGCTACCGGCTATGAGTCACTCACTGCAGTTCAAACAGTTCTACTGTTACAGCAGTCAGGATGCTAACAGCACCAGGACTGCTCCAAAAAACTTCACGGAGGACAGTGGAAAATACCACACAGACAGTTCCAGTGTCCTGACAAAGGCTTATGGTGCTTTCACTGATTCGTTATTATGATCCCTTCATTGCTGTAAGAGATCCAGCCAACACTGGCAGAGTCCATTGACGTGTTATGGAGTGAGGATAGATGCAGCTTCCAGTGTTCTGCGTGGAAAAACATGCTTTGGGAACGCCACAGAGAGGGGTTTCGGGACGCTAATGCGTGAAAGTATACTACATTTTATCGCACGGCGTTGTGATCTAGGATGACTGTATTCCGTGCTCGATTGAAATGCCTCTGCAAAAGAGAGGAACAGAAAGATAGTGGGTTTATCGGGTGTAAAATCCATTTTGCAGGTTGCGCTGAGGGTTCTGCCGGCAAATGGGACAGCGTCTTAATAATAGATGACTGTGATTTTACAACCTCAAAAGTATCTGCAGAGAGACGGAGCGTACCCAGTCTCGAGGGCCGGGTTCACACTGGGGTAAAGGGAACAGCTACCGGGCTTAATAACTCACTTCATGATACGTGTACTGTGGCTGAACGTACTGAGATTTACCCCTGCTCTTTCTCTTTCGTGGTGGAGAAAGAAAAGAACTTCAAACTTGAATTGAGCTGATCTCGAGGTTTCTTAAGGCTCTGCTTAGGGAACTGACCTGCAGGCAAAGGTTCAAATCCTGGGTAAACAGCCGCTGATGCAGTCTTGAGCAAGGCCCTTCGGGCGGGGGGCTGGGGGGAATTGGCTCAGTAAGTATCCACCCACACGAAAGCGCAAGGGGTGAAATGGAAGTGGGGTCGAGCAAGTCACCCAGGCTAACGGCGTTAGCACCGCCGAACGCGTTAGCACTGGGATACAAAGCTGGCGCGACGACCTGACCTGCAGATTTCACACCCTCTCCCTCTCTCCACATTCCTCCCCAACAGGCCCCCCGGGAGAGGTGTCAGCCACGAGGGAGTGCGTCTCCGAGCCCCAGGAAGTGACAGACGGGTCCCGGCGGAGGGACGTCTTCACAGCTATGGAGGAAGCTGCTAATGGTATTTGCTGCAGCGGGAGGGAGCGGAGCTCAGAAACACCAGGCACTTCCAGGCCTGGGCTGCTGGACCCTTAGACTGGCAGGTCTTACCTGAGGCAGATCTATCTGCTCACATGGCCCACAAGTACAACACCTTCTCTAGAGTGAACTTGTGACCTCGGAAGTGGGTTTCCGCTCACTCTGCTTGCTGTGTGACAGGCATGTTGCTTATCAGCTGCAGCTAGCCCCTGAATACAGCTGTGGCAGAGCCAAAATGGCCGCCGCACGGCACGGAACTGTCCTGGTGCCTTCGGTGAACATTCAACGCTGTCGGTGAGTTTTGCACTTCTGACAGAAACCATCGACCGTTGACTGTACCCTGAGGGCGACCACTTCGCTTTTGCGCAGAGACTTAGACGGAGCAAAAATAAAATGCACACACATACACACGCGCGCAATAGTACACACGTACAAGCACACACAGGCTGAGCTTCTGTGTGAGTAGGCTGGGACTGAGTCTACTCCATCATGGCTCTAAGCTTGGAGGTGAGAGACAGACACCGTGGGAGGAGAAGAGCCCTGCCAATGGGTGCAGGTCCACCCTTATTCCTGCCGCCTCTTCACAAAAAAAATAAATAAATAAATAATGGCTGCAATAAACATTCATTGCTGTCGGTGGGTTTTACATGAAATCAACTCACTGATCAATGAATGCAAACTGCGGTGCAAACACCTCGAGGTTCGCTGACAGGGACGGGGTTAGCGTGACGACGAGAGCCCCAAAACCAAACCCTTGCTGGAATCCGAACCACAGTACAGACCGAAATTGGAACTGAGGTATGGACCCCTCGCTGGAATCAGGACTGGGGTGCTCCTGTACTGCACTGTAACGTCCTATCATTAAACACATCTGGACATTGGACTAAGATGGCTTCCTCAGGTGTGCTCTCTGGGTGTATTCAGGTATTTCCATTTTGTCACCGTCACTGAACTCATGCATCAGGATCATTAAATGATAACTTTAACATGAAGAGAGCTGATGGATAAGTGTTAAACGGGGAGGGACAAAGAGAGACTGTGAGTGAGAGGCAGATCATATTGTATATCATATTATGTATGTATATATGTGTGTCTTCTTTGAATTCATATGGTTGTATTTGATTATTTGCTTTATTGTTCATATTATTGCTTTGGCTACACAGAGCTTGCCTGTCCTGCCAGTACAGCACCTTTGAGTTTGAATTTGAGAGGAAGGGGGTGTAAAATATATAATAGTGAGAGATATTAAGAGCAAAATGGAGAGCAAGATAGCACTCAGACAGAACATGTATGGTCCAGCTGATCGTTCCTAACACTCCTATTTGCTGCACAGGTTAATTGCATTTGGGCACACACTGGGCACAGAGCAGAGAGGGACCTTAACACCAACGATGCCTCCTGTCAGAGGGCTTGTGTTCCTGCTTCAAACTTGCCTGGGCAAGACTGCAGCATTGCCGCAACGCATCACAGAAGCTCTGTCCGTAGCCTGACACAAAGCCAGCGGCCGCCAGGCCCGGAGCTCAAAGGGAACACCCATTCATTCCTTCACCCCTCCATCCTCAGCCCCGCCATTTCAGCCCTTCATCTCTCAAACCCAGCCTCACAGCAGCAGCACAGCGAGCCGAACCACGACAGATAAAAATTCCACCGGAGCGACAGCTCAGCGGCCCCTGTCTTTGTCCTGATTAACAGCTCTGGTCCTTTCCACAGGCCCCGGCGTATGGTTCCAGCAGCTGGGAGTTCTTTGGTATCAGTGGAGATTTCAACATTTTCTTCTGATATAAATAAACCGGGCCTGAAATACAGTTAAGCCCACAAATCCAGCCTGGCAGACATATTTTGTATGTAACTGAGCAACAGAGTTTCACACTTTTTCCTCTAATTTTTTATTATAGTATGGCCTAACTTGTAGGCAACCTTCTCAAATAGAAGCTATGAAATAGTCCACCCGTTCGCAATTTTTCAAAGCCACCTCTCTTTTTAATTGAAAGAGGTGCGGTCATGTGGAAGTAATCAACGCTGTAATTGGCCAGTTAACTTTTGTTACTATGCTGGGGAATTTTTAACACATTGACATTTTCCAGCCCAGACCAAACGCACATTTTTTTTCCTGTTTCTTTTTTTTCCCCCCTCTTACTTTTTACAGTGGAAAGTGTCTGACAGCCCAATGAAAACCAGGCTGTGTCACGGCAGCCCATCTTTCACACACGCTGTGAAAGACAGAGCGGTTTTCACAAACATTAAACCCAAAGCAGGAGTAGGCTTTCCTTTTTGGATCGACCAGTTAATGATTCACTTGCGCATCAAAGTATGGCGGAAGCGTGGACATCACCCTTCGGCGGAGGAGCTGATCACCCTGCGCTCAAACGGGGCACCTCCAAGGGCGATGGCTGGGAGAGGAGGGTGAACCCGTTTCAGGGGCAGCGGTGGCCGTGGAGTCCCCGCCCCCCCGCACCGCCCAGCTGAGATCTGTCAGACAGCTGCGCTGAAAACCAGCCCAGACCCCAGCCCAGGCCCCACCCTTCACAGAGGCAGTAAAACCCAGAGTGTTCCAGCTGCCAGCGCGGAGGAATGAGCCGAACAAACAGAGGATCTCACATCTGCTGGATGCCCCTCACTCTGACAGACACACTGAGGGGCGGTTTAAAAGGAGCCCCACAAATGAACTGTCTCCAGTTTATTTTTTTTGTTGCTAGGGGGAGAGGGTGGGGAGAAGGCCATATCATTATGATGGACACGCTAAGGAACGTGTTAAGCGAGGCCTTTCGAATCAAGTGTCTCAAGTTGATTTTTTTTTGTTGGGAGGGGATGGGGGTGAGGATGGCCATATCGCTAAGGAAAATCAGAGCCTCCACCTCTGTCCCTAGCCCCGCACATGCTCAGTAGAGACATGCACTCGTGTCACCTCTGCACAGTCCATCAGAACGCTGACTGGACACAGAGCAGAACAGGAAGCACAGCATGTACTGAGATCTGTAGCCTGTCACTGCAGATTCGGTCCTTCAGGAACATTAGACCCTCCACTACTGTCCCAGGGTCAAAGTGACTCATATCTGTACACCAACTGACTGGACACAGAGCAGAACAGGAAGCGATGCACATCTAGATCTATAACACATGTAGTCTCTCACTGTGTCATGCAACACATCAAACACAAGCCTGTAAAACATACAGCAACACACAAACACTTTCACTCCCATTAGAAATGAAATATACTGAGAAATAAGTTCATCAGCCCAAGGATATACTGCAGATACAGTTAGAATATATTAATGTGTGTCAGTAATATACTGCAATTACATTACATCATTGTCATTTAGTACACACTTATCCTGAGCAACTTGTGATTTTATTCATTAATACAGCAAGATACGTGGGTTAAATACTTTACCCAAGAGTACAACAGCAGTGTCCCTGTGGGGAATTGAACCTGTAACCTTTTGGTTAGGAGTCCAACTCCTTACCACTACACCAGACTGCTGCCCATACACCAAAACGCCAATAATTTGCATATTTAATATACTGAACTAAAAACTGCTATTGACCTAAAAAAAAATTATACTCTCACTACTCAACATTTTTCTGTGGAGGCTGGGTTATCCAGGTATTCCATTTAGCATGTCATTAAAGTGCATTTGCGGTAAATATTCCAAAACTGCTTATCCAATCAATAAGCGTTTATCTTTCTGCAGGAAGGTGGTGCACAAGAAAAAAAAAAAGAAATCAACAGCGATTACCCGCAGCGCACACACGGGACGGGGACCGGGACGGCGCTGCAGGGCTCCCGGTGATAAATGTTTGACTTCCACAGAGTGCGAGAGACTCGCAGTGCCCGGGAGATACTGCCAGCATGGAGCCTCAAGCAGGACTCTGCCCCTCCGGCACACACTGCGAGCGTGATCCACCGCCCTTCATCCAAACGCTGACTTTTAAAACGACCGCGGGAACATTCAGGTCTCCTTACACCACACTTGAAAATATGGCTCAATTTGTACGGAAAAGTTATTTCTTCACACCATCCTGGCTGCATGTTTAATAGGGCGGTGTTTTCTTAATGAATGGATGAAGCTTTTTACTTTATACGTATTGTGTGTTTGGTTTTATCATTTTGTATTCTACCACTCACATGGCATGTTTTAATAGCTCATGTTGTGCAGCTTGTTTTCCCCTTCTCTGTACAGAATTCCCCGAGTGACATCATTTTCGTTTTCATAACGTAATTAATCCAATAAAGTTGATCAGGAAAGCTTAGTCGCGTTTACGTAATGCCCGTGATCTACCGTTACTGAGAAGAGCTACGGCTGCAAACGATAAATTATTTTGGACATTCTGTGATCACAGTTATTACAGATCAAATTAATATGTATACATCTCGGATGATTCTTTGCATTTGTGAAATTGCATATTACAGCTTCCACATTTCAAACAGTAAGCTATACACCAGTTGACTATGCAATGAGCTGCGTAGCTCCTAACATTCAGCTGATTACCGTCACGGTGCTGATTTACACGGCATTCTTTCGGTGTCATTTCAAGCATTTCGACCTTTATATTCACTGTAAATCAGATGGTTAAAGGCCTCGTAAAACTGTACGAGCATAAAGTGTGCGCGCGACTTGCTGGCACAGCTAACGCGCCTCTCCGTTTAAAGACTAATACACTTTTTCTCTCTAAACTTGCATTGTTTCGAGAGAGACACACACGCAGTTTGGAGCTGCGCTTCTGTGACAGGACTCCATTGTGGCAGGAGAGAGGGCCTTATTCACGGCCTCTGGCCGGGCCCTATACGCCTGTGACATACATTAGCGACACACAATGGCGCGGTTGTTTATCACGCTAACGCTCCGCGCTGTCATTAAACACGGTGAAGTTATTGGGAATGACACTCGGAACACTCTGACCCACTTCTGGATGACCTGCAAACATTCCCCGGGCTTGACCCAGAGTGTGTCTCGCTCTCTCTCTCTCTCTGACACACACACAGACACACACACACACACAGAGGCAAAGGTACATTAAGCACAAAGAGAGAGGAGGAAAATCTGGGCTGATCATAAATAATTAAACTAAACAGACGGGTTATATATATAAAGCACACACACACAGAAGGGCATTGAGTTCAGAGCTCCAGGAGCTTAAAGTTCCGCATATCAGTAGGAATGCACAAGTGTGGCTGTTATCTGGGTACAGCTAACACTCGGCACCCCACTGGCCAAACATAACCCTGCACCTAAACCCAAGGCACTGCACTAATTATCCTCAACAGCACATGTCAGGCTTAATGCGGCTTCTGAGGCCAGATCACATGAAGAACACAGTCAGAGGTAACGTGAACAGCCAGCCCGGTGCATTGTGGGATATCACTCTGGGACCCTCTGAGAGTCGGGGCCGCAGATTGGCGGCCCTGGATGAGCTTGATGACACCTGAGCCCTCACCTCCGATCTCTCACCCGGGGGTGTCAAAACGCTACTCCCAAATGGCCACACATACACTCCGCTTAGGTAATTCACCGTATACATTTACACCTGTGCATTTCCCACAATGCACTGCAGCACGGCATCTGACTGTGTGGCACAATATATAATCCCATAACTTGATATATCATATGCAAAAGTGGGGGAGGAAACTCCACAGTGAA
Source organism: Megalops atlanticus (assembly GCA_019176425.1). Taxonomy (NCBI): domain Eukaryota; kingdom Metazoa; phylum Chordata; class Actinopteri; order Elopiformes; family Megalopidae; genus Megalops; species Megalops atlanticus. The sequence continues at coordinate 5,721,443 of CM032878.1, forward strand.
CTGGCTGATGAAGCGACTGAGAGCTGAGGATGGGGGATGGGGGGGGCGGGGTACAGCAGCTGCGGAAATGACCACGACACACCCGAGTCGCTGTCTGTCAGGATCTGTGAGACCGTGAGATGGAGAAGGACCCAGAGGGTTTTCAGGTCTGACTCACGGGCAGGGCTCTGACACGTTACCCCTGAGCACAGAACCTGCAATTTAAACTGCCTCAGTGAGCATAAATATCGTGCACAAAGAGACGGCATGCAAGTTTCAGACCACGCAATCTGCCCTGGATTCTTTAGCCTGCGCAGTAAATATAATATGGGATATAACAGTGATACATAGGAACAAAAAACAAGCGTGGCAGTACTTGTGAACCAAATGGGGAAAAAATATGAAAAACCATGAGGAGGTGGCAAAAGAGAGGATCTAGTTGGTTAACTGCATCATAAAAAAGAGAGAAAAATGCTGCAGTCCCTAAAATGGCGTTAGGAAATAAATGGCCAATTTTGTGCAGTTATGTGAGGACAATGCAAAAGCCAGAGTTGGGAAACAGCCAAGTCCTTTCCCAGTTCACCGAGGCCACACTCCCTGTGCGGAATGTTTGCACACAGAAATGTCTGTGACTGCTGCCCCCTTGTGGACATCAAACATTGCAGGATAATACATCCTGCAATGTTAATTGTGGCCACTAGGCAAATAAAGTCTACTTCTCAAAAGCACATAATGTACAATACACTAATAGGTTGGATACTCTAGTAAGCAAAGGGTACAGTCGTTAAGTATACAAATATGTTCTATGCCATTACATTCATTCAGCCTAGTTTCAAAATGTAACCCATACACCAGCCCTCAGCCTCCTGTTAACGTCTGCTTATGTAAAGGAATTTGCTTGACCCCACAAAACACTGTATATCCTCTGTAAGCTTTCAAAATAAAAATAACTATGATACATTCACTATGTTAAAATCAAAAAGTGTCCTAACACATGTACCACCATATGCAGAATTAATTAGAGGATGTTTGTGACATCAAGTCCATTTCAAGGACAATAAAATTGTTAATTTTCAGCACTGTTTTTTTTTTTTTATGGAGGGGTTAGCCACAATGAGTAAGAGGTTATGTAAAACCGGAGATGCGATTTGAGAGAACACACCAGCCGTCAGCAGCAGGATCACACAGCCCTGGCCTGTCTGCCTGTGCATGTGACCCCTCAGGAGTCTGACAGCGCCGGTTTGTCACCGCTCCCCTCCTGGCTGTCACCCGCCCGCCCTGCCCCGCCCTGGCCCCGCCCCGGCGCTTCCTGGCACAGAGACCCTCCATCTGGGCGGTTTTTCGGTTCACGAGGCAGAGTGCAGGACCCCGATAATTAAGAGTTCACATGCTTCCGGGGGCTCGACAAGACTGCGGCACCACCCTAACACGGGGGGGGATCAGCGCGGGGTCCCCGACGAAGAGGCCGTCCCGGGGAGAGAGAGGCATGTTCTCACAGCGCCCCTCTGTTCCCGCGTGCCACAACCCCACCATTCACGCCGTCTTACGGGGTCAGGGCGTCAGAACGGAGTAGCCGAGGGAGCAAGGAGACCCGCTGGGCCCCGGCTTTAACACGCCGCCCCGCATGCTGACTGCTCCCTTTTCACCCTTAATCCTATTGGTCACGCCGGCAGCGGGGCGGCAAGGATTGGCTGACGAGCCCGGGTATCCATGGAAACTGGGGGAGAGGGGATGGAGCAGGAAGCTGACAGCCAGCCCAGATTAAGTGCAGACTCAAACTGCACACCGCTTTGTTCTGGGGGATTTAGCTCTCACATACAGTACTCCTCTGGATGGTAATCATGATGTACTTAAACCTGCTGTATGCTCCTCAATCCCCGGCTCGCTCTGAATTAAAGCACACTCTCAGCTCTCTTTGTCTGAAAGGAGACAGAGGAACAGAGCTGAAATCCACTCCGAGAACTGCAGACTCCCGATGGGGGAGTTTTTTTTTAACTTACACACACTGATTACTTGTTTATGTGTCTTTGGGGGGGGAGTCATTTTAGTTTATACCGTCAAACATTTCAGCTGAATTTCAGATGGGTGTTGATTCAAAGGGGAGGTAGCTTTCTGCTGATACAGTTAAATCCTTTGCCTTAATGTCAGCAGAGACAGCGTCTGGAGACAGAGAGCAAGGCGCTAACCCAAGGGCTTTACCATCAGTTTGCACTCATCGCTCTGTGAATTCAAGGAGAAATGCTTAAGCGCCACCTCTCACGGCTCAGCCTTGATGCATGACCTCATACATTTTCTTAGCAGACATGCTTATTCAAACACTTATGTATTTTTCATTTTGACATGTTAACCATTTACACAGCTGGTTATTTACAGAAGAGACTTGGGTTAAGCGCTGCCGCACCTGAATTGCAACCTTTAGATTACAAGCTCAATTCCTGATCCACTTTACCACACTGCTGGCCAGCTGAGTCCATCCTACACATTTGTTACTGATTTACGGCAGATTACAGGAGAGAGCTGATTTAGCTCCTGCTACCTTTATAGACATCACCTCTTGCTGATGCAGTATTGCACATGCTCAGCACTAAGAGCCTTTACCATATATGGCCACCAGGGGGAGTCAGTCAGGGGCAGTATGGAGTGGTACGATGCCATTACCCTACAGCCCAGAGGGGGCAGCAGAGGTCCTTATGGAGCTGAGAGATAGCTGAGGAACCCACCCCTACCCCCAACCAGATGGAGGGGGACTGACCAAATGCCCCCACACTACTGGCTTCTTTTATATGGTGGCAGCAGTGTGTTGCAGTGGTAAGGAGAGGGGCTCGTAACCCAAAGGATCAATTCCCCCGCTGGTGCCCTGCTGTTGTACCCCTAGGCCAAGGCACTCAACCCAAAACTGCCTCAGTTAATATCCAGTTGTATAAATGGACAACACGTAAGAACTGTAACCTATGTTAAGTCGCTCCGGATAAGAGCATCTGCTGGGCAACTAATTATTAATGCATGTAAGGTATATGAATGTCTCTCCCTCTTTCCTCTCAAAGTGAGACTTCTCTATCCTGTGGCTACAAACAGAGTGCAGTACATCCAACTCATCAATAACTGAAGTGAACACAGTAACAAACCACAGTCTGTGGATACAAGAAAGTGCTCAAACTCATCTGAACAACTACTGCTCATGAAAGACACTAGCGTATGTGAATTATTCATTTCAGCTCTTTTGATGGACCAGGGGAGAAAACGCTGCACAAAATATAACTAATTTAAACACTCCCAGAAAGACAGCATTTCATTTTTACACAACTTCACAGTGAATGTTGATTCCAGCACAAGCAATAATATCTCTATGCATGAGGCCATCGCTGATATTATACCTGATATAACCCATCCTATAATAAAGAAATATATGCTATCACTAATAAAACAATATGCATGTGATCTGAGTATTCCTTGTTGATTTTTTTCCTCCAAAAATAATCTCTCCACCAAATGTACAAATCATAAAACATCTGGGCAGCCCAGCAGGCCAAAGATGTGAAACATTACCCTTAGTAAGAGGCACCATAAATCTGGAGTTAAGAACTCAGGGGCTCAACCAATCAAACGCAACCAAAGCTGTAAATCCCAGCGCTTACAACCACGGCTGACCGCACATTCCGGTCTTCCTGACCATGCGACGCGGGGCCCAATGACGTGGACGGCTCAGTCTGGCAGTGTTCGACGTGCTGAAAGTTCCGGCAGCCGAGGGTATTTTGGTCACGGTGCCTGCAGACGAACAAACTCGCTCCGTTTTTTTTTCCAGTCGCACAAAAGAGGCTGGCCTGCCGTCAAGCTCAAGAAAACCGCGAAGACACGGACGCGCCAGAACACTCCGGCCCACACGGGCCTACAAACACCAGCGTTTTCACATTCACGTCTCCAGAATTAGCAGAGAGGGAGCCCAGATCAGGCTGAGCACAGCTTTAATGTCGTACACTCATACACACACTTGCGGCTGACAACCCAGGCATGGCACAGCTTCCACTGAGAACACACACACCAGTCTCTCTCATACACACACACACACACACACACTCACACTCACACACCAGGTTCTCATATACACACACACTCACACACACACACACACACACACACACACACACACACACACACACACAAATACAAATCTCTCTGTCACACACAGACACACACACACTCACAAATGCAAATCTCTCTGTCACACACACAGGCCAAAATCTTTCATGCTCTCTCATAAACATTGTCGTACATAAATAAATACACTGACTCACACGTTCTCTCTCACTCCCTCTCTCCCACACAACACACACACAATCTCTTTCAGATACACACACACACACGTACACACACACTCTCCCTCTCTTTCTCCCCCTCTCTCTCTCTCTCTCTCACACACACACACACACACACACACACACACACACACACACACACACACACACACACACAAAGGCCACACATACACAGCAGCCCCACAGGAGAAGCTCACACACTCCTTCAATAGCCACTGTGTGTGTACACAACTGCAGGGCAAATTGCTGACATTGAAGTCTGAAGAGACGCTTTATTGCACATTCTACGACACGTCAATAGCTGAGCTCAGCTCATATCCTTCTCACCACAAGGTTGCAACTTTGAACCCCAGATGGGAGACTCGTACCCTACAGCAATGTACTTAACCTGGACTGCACCCGGCCACTCTCCAGCTGTACATATAGACAGCATGTAAGCTATGCGCATCACCTGGGACAGGGGTATATACTGAGCAAATAATGTAAAATAAATCATTGTTTTACCTTGCTTTTTTTTTTTTTAAGAGCGAGAGAGAAAAAAGGAAGAGACCTGATACCTTCAGAATCGTTGAAAACAGCTGTGGCTGGCCCAGCTATCTGCCCTTTGACCTGCTCTCCGGTCACAGAATAAGGGTCTTGGATTTCCCATCCCATTGAGGACTGTTTACAAGCTCCAGCTTTGCACAGAAGAAACCCTGAATCAGCTACACACACCCCCCCCCCAAAAAAACCCCCCAGCCCCCGCCACAACCTCTCCCCAGCAGTGCCCACTAAAAGCGATGCGCTGGCAATGTCTGCTGAAGCATTCTGGAAAGGGTACACAGGGCGAGGGAGGGGGGCCTGATCGCATCGACATCAGCCCCCGGTTTACAGCCTAATTGGACCAGGGAACATAAATCAAATTATTTCTCCCACTTTGGGCAACAATGCGGGCCTTTCTCCAGGCGGCAGGTTTAACAGCCCCCTCTGAGCCCCCGCCCCCTCCCAGTTACACCCGGTTCCCAAAGGTTTACAGCTGCCCGGCGTGCAGGGGGCTGATGGGAGCTCAGGCCGCGGTCAGCGGGCGCACTGGGGGAGCGGTCAGAGCAGAGTCACGGAGAGGTCGCGGAGGGTCAGGAGCTCCTGAACTGTGTCTGACCCCCGACCTTTGGCTGGTGCCACCTGGCACTGGGGCGGGGGTGAGAGAGTGAGGGGGAGAGAGAGAGAGAGAGAGGGAGCGCTCGGCAGAAATGACCTTTGGCTGAACCTGGAACTTAACATTGGACTCGCCTCTCCCCACGACTGTCCCGGGCAGAGAGAGTGGGAGGGGCCAGGCCTGACGGACTCCACGCAAAGTTCGGAGGTCACGGACACAAGGACCAGGTGGGGGGGGAAATGCGGGGCACATTTGACGCTCATGTTTGAAGTGTGTACTCCTCAAACAATTTCTGAAAGCTGTAAAAACAAAATAAATTCCAACTAACACATACCGAACAATCAATTTGGCTTCCAATATCTGAAGTCTCTGAAGAAACTCTGGGGTGGAAAGTTGGATTTAGTTCTGTTGTGTTCTTGTTTTCCTCTCCCTTTTTCTCCCTTACCATGTATTTTAGTGTTTTTTTTCCTCTCTTTCAACTTTGGGACACTGTCTCAAATTAAAATATGCGCACATCTTTAAATATGCCTGCGAGCTGACCCACTTTTCAGAGGCAGTTTCCATAACAAAGTGACAAGCCTGTTTCTCTGTTCACTGATCCTGTCCTTCAGGTCCCCGCAGCAAGTGTGACAGGGTGACAGCGATGACAGCCGAACCCAAACCCCCCCCAAAATCTACCCCGATGCCTGTGACTCCTTCCTCACACCCATCCAGTCAGTGCCCAACTCTGCCAGCTTGAGCTCACTGCCAGCAGGGAGGGGCAGGAGACAGGCACGCCTCATTTAGCTTATGGAATAAAACGGACAGAAACACTGCACCCTACACCATAAAGCACAATAGTAATGCTTACTTAGCTTCAATAGTGCTCATTACAAAGTCATTAAAACACCCGAAATGAAGTTGTTGAGCAAATTTGTACAGAAACACCATTTAAATTCAAAGAAAAAACATTCTACAGAAATATATATTTACATTTCATTAAAATAATGGGTATTTGCCTGCCTCCCCCTGGAGATCTTGACAGTTCTAGCTCTGCATTTCCATGCTCATGCAGCCACCTAGTGGACATATGTAGTACTACAGCTCACTCCTCAGATGTCATTGCACAATGTTGCCATTCCAGATGAAAACCTGCTCAGGATATTAACACTGAATGAAGGACAAGAGTCACCTGAACATTCTTGTAATCTTACAATGCTCATAGAATTTCTTTCTTTTGAGACTTCTAGCATGGCCTTGACAGTTGTTTTTTGAACAAGCCCACAATCCTGCTTCTGGGACAAGCGATACCCATACCTAAACCATGTGGCATGGTTGGCATGTTCAGGCTTTAAAAAGCATACTGTAACTACGCTCAGCCAAAATGATGTATGGGATTTGTCTGCTGCTGGGTTTCAACAAAGAAAAGCCCTGCCTTTTGTCCAGCTCATCAAAGCATATTCGCACAAAATTATACTGTGGTTTGACATCTTAACTGAAGATACATAACAGGACAAGATTACATAAGTGACGATTAATACTCGTATTACTGTCATAACAAAAATAAATAATGACTCTCCCTCTCTGTATCTCAGTTACACAAAGACAGGCCCGACACGCACTGTATGTACTGGAGGTAGTGAAATATTACAGTATGAAAATGAAAGCCAATAAGCATGAACATCAGCTTTGAGCTCCTCCATTGGCTGGGCCAGTGTGCTTCTGCCAGGGGCCCCAGTAATGCACCAGTATAGGGTACAGGGTTTAAACAGATTTCAGAGGCCCTATACTGACAGACCGCAGAACAGCTGGGGCAACTAACTGGATTATCGGCCGGGACCCAGAGTGCTCCATAATTGAAAGGCATGACATATTGCCGTTTGCTCCGCTCTCATTAAGACTAATGCCATCATTAATGTGGACAGGTGTCATCAGTTATGTGGACAGGTAACCCTTATAACACAGTTAAGGGGGGTGGTAGAGAGACCTGTATCAGGTGGCCTGTATTGCGACCCCCCCCGCTGTGCTGCTGGGTCACCCCTGCCCCACCCTCCAACACCCCAACATACCCCAGCGTACACGTTTGGAGGGGCCATCTGCCTCCAGATAAATTTCCATGGTTGTGCGCTCCCCCTCGTCAACCCGGGATCCTACAGAGCTGTCAGAATGAAGGCGACTTATGAAATCTGTACCGTTCCAAACCTGCAGGGGGCGCTGGTGGAGTGAGAAATGTCAGAGCAATCTCTCCCAATGTCTGAAAGCAGATTGCTCTGTAAAACCTATACAGCTGCTAGCGTGCCAAACCATTCAGCTCAAAATAAAACCGGTCACCGATTCATATGTATCTCCTACAGTCACTATGAGAGCGATACAGCCTGCTGCCAAACAAAGGCTCGGTTGAAGCTGAAAAAGTTAGTTAAATGGATACAGGATTTCCAAGAGTTTTACAATGTCCGTGTAAAACTGGGCATAAATTGCATGGTAGAGACAACCTGATGTTACAGTGGAGAGATACAGAGAGCAGCCTGGCGGAGGAAATGATGAACATCTGAGCACAGGTGCTTATGAATGAATCCCAAATCCATCAATAAAACATCAGGCCAGCTAAATACTCCAATCAGGGGTGGAGGGAACAAATGATTTGACTCACTGTGAATCGGAATTGCCTTTTCAACCCCGTTCTTCTGCAAATATATTTATTTGACTGTAGGTGACTGAAGGTTATTGGACTGTTTGATGACATCGTGCCCATAGGATACATGCAAAATGGTTTCCTCCACATACAGGTCTTTTATCATATGTGTTACGTGGTTACTTTTAAGATGATCCATATGGCTCTTTTTTCACCAGCGTGTATTTTAATACAAAGGCAGTCTTACTCAGCAAAGGTCAGTTAAAAGCTGTATACTGCTTAAAGAGCCGCGAATACACACACAGCCTAACAACAGGCTGTTTGGAAGGAGTGCTGAACTATGCCACACAGATCACGGCAGAATTTCAGTTGCAGAGTGACGCTGTACCTACACACCACCACTAGGTAGTGTGCTTGAGTCAGAAATGAGACCAATTGAAAAAAAATTGTTTGCACTGAACGGTCTTTGCTAATATTGGGATTACATCTAAACCCTGGAACGTGTATACTGTAATCTTATATTGGTGTGGATTTGGTAACGTCTCGGGTGTTTATAAGTGATGATAATCGTTTTGGTTTTTTGTAGCACATATGATTTGTGCTGCAATTTCTAGGGGGCCACACGTTTTTCCAGATTTACACTGTCAGGTTTTACAGGCCAAGTCTATCGTGACTGCCAAGAGCCAATGAAAAACAGTCATTCAAAGACAATGTGCTGGCAGTTATATCTGCTATTTTGATTATGACTATGATTATGACTATACACCAGCATAGCACCAAGAGAGTTATGGCAGAAGGCAAACAGCTGTTTCCACTACAGGACACGAGCACCGCACACAAAGACTGGACAGAAGTGTAGAATGGGTTCCAAGCTGTGGCCGGAACACCAATGTTTATCTGATCCACCAGCACAGAACTTTCATGGCAACCAACAGAAACACAAGAAGTGGAAAGAAATAGCTGGTTGACTTGTTAGGAACAGTAGGTGTTCTTGTGTGTCCCGCAATTGTGTTCTGTATTTAAAAGTGCCAATAAAAGTTAAAGAAAACATGGACGGCTCAGTTGTATGCATGGTAATATTTGCCCATGCATCAGTGGTGATGCACACCATGGGTTCCAGATTTCAAAACTCATTTGGTATGTCAGTGTCAACTCCAGAAATTACACAGAATGGAACTAGTATAGTGAGACAGGTGCAGTTAGCTACCTTAAGTTAAAAAAAAATGTACATGTGTAAATGTATTCTATGTTCTGTTATCTGTTTTGAAAAGATACAAAGCTGGTTACTTCTCCACTAACACAAAGGTCAATTTTACACAAAGTATTATCTTCCTCATGGGTAAGACTCAAAACTATATCAAAATTATCTTCCGGGCCAAAATAACCCTTTAAATATAGATGTGCACAACGACAGTAACAGATATTTGAACCGTCACTCTTTCTGAATGGTCAGCAGTGTGTGGCTCCTCAGTGGGACTGTGTAAACTGTTTTAGGCATTAAATATTTGCAGTAAAGCCCATGGGCCTACTCACCTATCCCATCATTCTGTTCAGCCTCCACAGAGTGGTCACCATAGAAGCCTGGAGAGGGAGAGAGAGAGAGAGAGAAAAGGGAAGATTAGAACGAGGAGCAGTGCAGGGAAATGCAGCAGAGGGACATGTGTCTCCCTTATCAAATATTGGATGTGCACAGTTCTGTGTGAGATTACAGGCAGTGTTGCTTTTCATTGGCCTTGTTTAGAAACTCTCTAGAAACTCTTCAGTTCTCAAAAGCTAACCTAATCCTCAAGACCACTACTCCTGGTTTGATTAGCCTGTTTCACGGAGAAAGAATGCAAAAACCCAAAGCAGGACTTCAAGTAAAAAGCATGTCTTAAAATGAGGCCTGAAACGAGGGAGAGGGAAATGAGGCAAAACGCGGAGTCCCACGGTGACGATGCGGGGATTGGGATTCCCATGCGGGCAGTGCACATTTGCTGGTCAGAAAACGCCACGCGCGGACACGCGCCACTCACCTGCCAGTGCTCCCCCCAAGCGCACGCACCCTCCCCCCCGCCCTCCCCGGGGATCTCACCCCTGCCCCCTCAGCCCCCGGGGTTAAGTAAGTGTGCGAGGGGGGACACTGGAGCCGGCGGCCCAAAGCCTGCCGCTGTTTGCAGATTGTATCATCCCCTGCTGAGCTTTCAGCGGCTCGGCCCGCATCTCAATCAGATCACCCCCAAAACAGCTGGCCGCTATTCTTATCCCTCACCGGGGGGACGGCGGGGGCCTTTTGTTCCGCACCCCTCCTCACAGCGCAGTCCGCAACTTTCTTTCAGACTTTCTCTGGAGAGTCTCCGACTGTTGCTCTCTCGGATGTGTGCAGGCCAGAATGATGATGTCAGGGGCAATGCTGCTCTTGCAGATTATTCCTGCACGCTACCCAATGGATTCAATCGCCTGTGTTCACCTGCACTCATAATTAAAACGCCAGAAATGCTTTCATCTTTACAAGCACAGTTTGGCAACCTCTGGGAAAACCAAAACAAGCGTAAAAAAAATTTGAGATTGTACTGAAAATGTTAAATAGGTAAAAGTTTAATATTAATCTTGACTGAATCCTAGGGCATTGTGTAAGGTATGGGTATCAGGTAGCCAATGCAAGTCTGATGATCATGTGAAAGCTGAAAACATCTTAGGCTGAGTCTTCATCTTCTATCGGAGAAACGATCTATGTTTCAGCTTGAGGTGTAATTGCGTATGGTAAACAGTGTGACTGGATATGCGGTATCCTAGTCCACGCTCCTGTTACTTTTATGCCCATAACTTTATGCTCTTTAAGACTGTCCATCAAATAAATCTTAAAAAATAAGAACAGCATCAGATTACCTAGACCTCCTATCAGACACTTTCTCCTGTGGCTGGACTAAATGAGAAACCTTTACAGCTTACCCAACCTCTGTGTACGCACTCAGCCTGCAAAGTCAAGAGAATGACATTTAGAGATTTCATTACCAAAATCATACAAAGAGACTGCAGGAACCATCCCAACAGCCAGCGTCTCTACTATCTTTAACAGTAAAGGATCTTTACAGTCAGACGTGAAAGACCGGACACAGGAGAGACAGAGCAGGGACATCAGGCATGTTGAGTATGATCGCTTTTCCCCCTTATTCTCTTCAAGTCTAATACTCCTCTTTTAAACCCTGAAAACCTCACGTCTGTCTCTTCACTGAGTGCAGGAGCCGAACATCCTTGAGTGGTAAAAATGGCGATTTCTCTTTGAAAAACACGTGTGCCTTGGTTTTCATTCGCCCCTGCAAAAGACAGGCTCTTTCTGTTTTGCTCTGATCGCGTGTAGTTATAGCAGAAAACCCTCAGCCAATCACAGAAACCTACACGAGACCGCTTTTGTGCCTTTGAGGACACCGGCACAATCGTGACTTGGGAAAATGCAGTGTACAACATACAAATTTTAGAACTGAAGCACACATTAGTGATTTTCCATGCAGAAATCAATCTCTCACTATATGTAGTTTAGACATTAATGACAACTCAAGAAGTCTCTACAAAAAAAGAAGAAAAAAAAAACACTTCCAAGGCTTCCTAAAATTCCCTCCAAGCTGAAGCAAGAGGTGAGCACAGCCCATCCATCATTCCCCCACTTCACTGCACTTCAAAACAGATTTTTTCCATTCAATAACATTACCAGAACTTCAAAACGGATTTTCCCCTTCTAATGCAACACCTCCAGTGCTGTAAAATGAATCCTTCCCATTTTAACACAACACAAAACAGATCTCTCCTATTCTAACGCAACATTACCAGCACTCCAAAACAGATCTCTCCAGAATGGATTTTTCTCATTTTTTACCACAACTTTACCAACTTTCCTATTCTAACTAATATTACTAATGGTCCAAAATTAATCTTTCCACTGTGGCCTTGTGGCACTAACACTGCAAAAGGTCAAAGGATGAGTTCCCCTCAAAACGTATTCGGACACTGAATATTGCTCAAGCAAATTTAGAATTTATGCTTAAGAAATAGCATCCCCATCCTGAACCCCTGCCCCTCCACCGCATTCAGGCCAGCATGGGCCGACAGCATAAGGATGCGAGAGAACGCGCCCTGCCTGCAGCTGTGGAGGTGTGGAGACTCACCCAGCATGCTGATTGTCCTGGCAACGGCCCGCCGTCTCTGCGCAGCTAACGCGTGCAGCTGCCCTGCGTCCGTGACACACTCTGTCTGTTCTGAGCAGACTGGGTCCCAATCCGCCCGTCCCAAACCAGCAGGCTCACTCACTCACTCACTCAGAGTGCAATCATCAATTACAGTGCAGAGAGCTCTGTCAGTGTGTGTAAGCCCTCCTACCCCACGGTGCCCCCCAAAACCCCCCACCCCACCCTCCACCGACAGCTGCAGGTCTTTGACCTGACACACGCCATCCTCCTCCTACACACTCCACTGAACAGCAGCATATGTTCCCCCCGAGTACACACACGCGCGCACACACACACACATCACCACCTTACACACACACACACACACACATCACCACCTTACACACACACACACAGACTCACATCACCACCTTACACACACACACACACACACACACACACACACACACCACCACCTTACACACACACACACACACACTCACATCACCACCTCACGCACACGCACACACACACACACACACACACACACACATCACCACCTCACAAACACACACACACACACACAAACCACCACCTTACATACACAAAAGTAACCTATTCTTTCTCATACAGAGAAACACTTTGGAATGAGAGAACTTTTTAAAAGTTCTACAACCACCAACAACACGCACGCACACACACACACACACACACACACACACACACACACACACACACACACACACACACACACACACACTACTTTCCATATACAGACACATGAAAGTTAGCTATACTCACTCTAACACATACCAGTGAAAAACCCTCACATAAGGACCCGTGCTTAAGAGAAGTGCATTTGGTACAGGAGGGAACTAAAAAAACACCACAACAGCCACACAGAGGCACATAGAGACACATTCACAGGTAATGACAATATTACCCAACCCCCCATACATATATCCATTAAACCTATAATCACCAATGGAGGATACCACAACTATATTACCTCCAAGTCATCGACTTACTGCCAGAGAGAAAAAAATATTCTCATATATAGCTCACAGGATAAACCACATACAGCACTTCAATAAATAAAAAATAAATACACACACTCTCCAAGACACATAGGACAGGCATCATATAAAATCTGCCATTTGACTAGCTCTACCTCATACAAATTGAATTAAAGGCTGAGATTTGTATAAAACCCGTCTGGAACTTTTTACCCCTGAGCAGAGAGAAAGCACAGTAAGAGAGTTATGTTGTCACAGGAAGTGTCATTACTTAATTATCCTGTAGCTCTGAAAGTGTGCAATCAGCTTGACTTTGGAATGACCCTTTCACCTTTTTTCAAATATCCACATACACTTTTCTCCTCCAAAAATTAATCAGATTTTTAAAATCTCATTTCACTTTTCTACTCAAACCATCTTTGTTGGGCGTGAGTCTAATGTCACATACAAGCTTTGTGCCTCGTTTTTTTTGGTTCCACTCGAACCTCAATGAAATCTGAGCGGGCCATGCCAAATTTCGAGCCGAGTTCGGGTGGCACATCCCTGCCGAAACCCGCCCACCGCGACAGAAAAGCCAAAAAGCCGCCGCTCCACCATGGCCGAGCGGCTCCAGAGATTGAGCTGTGAGGGGCGGCAGGAGGCAAATGGGGGGGGGACAGTCCCCTTGCTCCGTCCCCTCCGCTGTGCGGTCCTCACCTAATCCCCGTGACCCTCTTATTGGCCATCACTGCCCGAGGGGCTGAGCACTGCCGGCCGCCCAGGCTGGCCCTACCTCCTCTCTATGGCCCATTGTGTGGTAACAAAGAGGCGGCACATCTTTAACCTTTCACCTCCCAGAACCCCTGCAACCCCGAGAACATTTAACACACATGCAAAAACAAAATGCCGTGCTCTCTTACTCTCAGGCAGGGCTGGGTCTGGGCCAAGCGCACAGAGTGGCAAAGCGCATCACCCCTCTATAACGCAGGGCGAAGGCAAACACACTGTAACTTGGCTCCTCTGGGCAAAGGCAAATGCACTGTAACTTGGCTCCACTGGGCAAAGACAAACACACTGTGACTTGGCTCCTCTGGGCAAAGGCAAACACACTGTAACTTGGCTCCACTGGGCAAAGACAAACACACTGTAACCTGGCTCCACTGGGCAAAGGCAAACGCACTGTAACTTGTCTCCATCAGACATAATGCTGGACTCCAGGTAAGCTGGGAGGGACCCTTATAGGTTACTACGGTTATAAACCTTGTCTTTGTCTTTCTGATACATTTGTTGATCTGAAATATACACTGTATAACAACAGCTATATACATAGCATACTAGTAAGAAGCAGGGTTCATAATCAAAACGTTGCTACCTCGATTCCCCGACTAGCGCACTGCTGCTGTACCCTTGGGCAAGGTACTTAACCCACAATTGCGCCAATAAATATCCAGCTGTATAAATGGATAACATTGTAAGAAAAAAACTATAACCAACGTAAGTCGCTCTGGATAAGAGCATCTGCTAAAATGCCTGTTATGTAACGTAATGTAATGTGACGAAAGCTGAAGTCAGTTAGATTCAGTTCAGAGGAAAGAGTATTACTTAGTCAGCCATCCTGTATGAAATCAGACCCTGTCTAGAGTGAGACTCTCATATGCACTCATCTACTTCTGCTGTTTTAAGTCACTCTGGGTAAGATCTAAATATCTAAATGTTAATGCATTTTTGTGAGAGTGTGTACATTTGTTGATGTCAACCATTCAATCAAACATTTCTAAATTGCATTTTAGAAATGTTACTCAAAGTTTCAGAGGATTAACTGAAGTAGTTTTTTTGCCAGTTGTACAGTATGTCCATCCAGACTCCATTTAAGACCAGTCTTTGCCCTACAAACTTCAAGTGCCTCACTCGGTTATTGGCCTTTGGATTCATGTCTCTTTCCTATGCACTATAGAAAGGCCTTAAGACATACAAAGGAAGAAGCAGAGTCAGCAACAGACTGCACAGCTACAGCTGGAGGTGGAAACTGGTAGCTTTCTGTGCATTGCTGAAATTCTGCAAATAAAAGCAAAGCTCTTCATTCTGTTAACTGGACATGAGAGGGCGAGATACGTAACAATGTTAAATGACGTGTTATGACGTGTAACAGTACGTGTAACTGCCACATCATATCAAACACTCACAGATGGAATCCTGGGAAAATAATCACAGCTCTAACAGGTTGCTTCCAGACAGCAGCATCAGGGTGCATGAAGGTACCAGGTGCTAATCGGGAGCCTGGTGTAAATTTTGTCGCTGTCCGAGCTGGCAAAAATATCCAACTGCCAGATATGGAGTACCTCCATTCCTGGTCCAGCTAGGTGAGGCTTTGGCCATAAGCACTACCTAGACTGGCCAAAAGTTTTAAAACATACAGGCATTGTGCTAGAAAAAAATAACAAGTGGCAGAGAAACCGCCTCATGCAAAATATTTGTGGAAGTTACCAAAGCGTAATTTTGGAACATAAAAATAAATATGTAGTATTGTGTATCAGTACTTCCATTATGTGGAAGTTACTGATGCGTATTTTAGGAAAAATAAAAATAATACATATTAGTGTTTATCCCCAGTGCTATTGTTTCTGTTACCATTATTGATAGCCACTTAGCTATGGTAACACAGGCTAATGTGTTTTTGTACTCTAACAGTGCTGTTAATACTTGCCGGCCCAGCCATTATTTTGTACTATATTAACAAGCACAGTAAAACAATCATACAAGCCGGTACAGAACCAAATTATCATAAGATTTATTCAAAATAGCAAAATCTCAGAGTACAATTTAAAAAAAAAACACAAATCCTCAATCAGGGAAACTAAACAATTCAAAATCAGATCAAATAAA